>VZTV01031910.1:0-16159 GCA_013400875.1 Anhinga rufa
TATGATTCTATGATTCTATCTGAATGGAATTCCATTCTTCTGGACCAGCTGGTGGTCTCTAGCCATGGTAGTTATGATTGTTCCTAAAAAAGAAAAAGGGGAAAAAAAAAAGTAAAAAGTCCCTCTCTGTAACTCTCCTGTTTCTATTAATTCATTCTATTCTATACTGAAACTCCATCATGCTAGAGAGGTTGCGGCTAAGTCACTAAAAGCTTGCTCAGACTTACCTGTCTGCAAAACCATGACCTATCTCCCAATTGGTTTCTCTTCTTCTCTCTGAACATCTGTGCTTGTGGAAATCCTAATAATCCTTATTTTGGAAATGCAATATCTCACTATTGAATTTGCCAAGTGTATGTCTTGAGTTAGGCTACTCATATATACATTTCCTACCTTGGCTTAGATACCTCTTAGTCTAGGTCACTAATTTAAAACACAGATTATCTGTAAGCATAACACAGATACAAGCTTGCACTCCACTGTTGTTTCTCTCACATTCACCTCTTTTCCCCAGAAATTTTCCATTTATTGTCTGTTCCTGATTTGTATATATTACAGGCATCCAAAAAGAAATCATCCTACTACTGCAATTTATAGCCAATAATCTCAGGGCTACCTTGGGGAAGTTCAGATTCAGAGAAAAAAAGTGAATTTTAACTCTTTTCATCAAGTAACTATGCAGCTGTAGGGTGGAAGACTCTCAGCTTTCTGTATATTTTGCACAGGAGTAGGAAACAGGGAACTCCCCTCCTGGGTAGCTTAGGGTGAGAGACTAATTGCATTACATTTAGTTTCTTGCTAAGAAGTATTGAATGAAGTGGCCCAGGTAATTTTATTTTCTCTGTCGTTTTGAAATCTGCTCTATTGTAACAGCAAAGACAGACTGAGACAGAAGGTTAGTCAGAGAACAATGAATAAAAGAAAAATACATTCCAATAAACCTTCCCCCACTCCATCCCTCTCTCTCCCTACATTTAGAGTTCCAGACTAAATGAGTAGCTGCTTATACTTGGGAAATGTTTCCCTGGTAAAAATACAGAATCATAGAAAAAATTTGGTTTAAGAGACCTCTGGAAATGATCTCATCCAACCTCCTTCCTGAAGCTGGCATAATTTCAATGTTAGATCAAGCTGCTCAGGGCCCTGCCCACCAGGGCTTTGAAACTGTTGTGACAGAGGTTACACAACTGATCTTGGCAATACGCTTCGGTGCTTAGAAAATTAGTTGAGTGTTTACTTTGTCTCAATACTACTTAAGATTTGAAATAATGTTGATGGTCTCACTATGGCTTTGACCAATAATGTAGGCAATCTGTCAGGGAAAGACCATTACAATATTTATAATACTCTCCTTCCCAGGAAAAAGATCCTGTCTACCAAATACAAATCTTCAGTAGATAGGTTTGTCATAAATGACAATAGATACTATGCTCCCAAGTGGTCTTTTCAATAGAAAGTTGTCCTTAATTTCCTGATAGGCTTGAGAGAAAGATTTTCAACCTAAAGGTGTGCATTTATGTATCCATCTCGCATGCCCCATCCATTCAGCTGTGCCATTTAAGTCTGGTTCCAAGTTATTGTTTATACAATCCCCAGAGTTACAAAATAACATGTTTTCCCTGCCTTAATCTACCAGAAATTGATTTCAGCTGTCCTGAAATCAAAGGAACTGACTCTACATCATCTTTTCAAGGAAAGCCAATCAGAAGATTTTGGGAAAAAATTAAAAATTTTCATGTTTATCTCAATGTTACCTTGTATTGTACTCCAAAACAGTGAAACAAACAAAATTATTAGAGGTTTTTCCTGCATCCTCTACAATAACCATTTCAAAAGCCTATTACAAAATAACAGCATAGAACTATAGTTGTTGTCTCACTGAATTCCACTTCAAACAGCACTGGTCAACAAATACCAAAATCTCAGGGGAAAGCTATTATTTCATATTCTGGTCATCAGTAATGATAAAGCACCACAGGTCTCCATTGCTGCAAGTTTAGTGACACATGTGTAGTCTTACCACATGCAGAAAGTTTTATCTGAACTGCCATTCAGAACTATGATGAGTGTGGCTGAGGTATAAGAAAGGACAAAACTCCATTTACTGCTCCAGAAATTAGTGTCTCTCTCATGTACACACACAACAAAAAGAAGAAAATACCTAATTTCCAATCTGTAGAACTCTGAATGGTTCAAATTTGTTTAGGTTTCATTACCTTGGCCATAAGAAAATATTTTCACAAAGATATCTGAAGATGGGAAACACATATGTTGCATTGTGAAAAAGAGGAATAAGAGGAAACATATTTGTCAGGAGTGAGCATTCAAGGGCATTAGCAACAAAATTGCAGGAATTTGATTTCAACAAGAATAGAAATAGTTTGCTTCCTTTGAACATGTGATTTGGGCTCTCAATATTAGTCACTGGAGTTTATGTTCAATGCAGGATCCAGACTTATTAAAATATACCATAAAAACATACCAGCATTACACTAGTTTTGGCAAATTATGCGTACTTTTGGTTCTTGGCTAAATAAAACTCTATAATAGTTCCTTTAGCACTCTAAACTATTTATGAGGCTTACAATTCTTGGCTTCACTCAAAGGCCGTCTTTAAAAGATAAATGTGTATGTATTAAACAAGATGAAAAAATAAGAAGACATGCAATATCTGCTGGGTAGGGAAATCTAATTTTGGTGAGATATTTTCCATATACCATGGGTAATAGAAAAGAAGAATATGTGTGGGACCTAGAAAAATACCTTGTAAATAGACAGTAGAAGCAGATTTTTCTTAGAGGTAATGTTAAAGTGGAGAGGAAAACATTGTTATATTCAGCTGTGGAGATAAATGCAAAGAGGTAATTTGATAAACAATCACAAAAGATCTCATATCTGCTAAAAAGACTGATAAAAAAATATTACTACACCAACCAGATAAGGATTTTTAGTTGCTTAAGATTAACTTCTTACAATATTTTAAAATTAGACTCAGTTCAGTAATTAACTTCTTGTGCAATTATATTATTTTTTTTAAAGGAACAAAAGCATCAATTTATTTCTCCAAAGAAACATAATTTAACACCTGAAATGTGTGGGATTAAAAATGCACTCACCAATTGTATTAAACAGCTCTCTCTTAATGTGCAACTCTGTGCAGTCTAGCAATGTCAAATGATTTGGGGGGTGGTTGATAGCTGATTTTAAAGGACCTTTTTTATCATTGAAAAGAAAAAAATACCTATTTTCTAGTGGTTCCAAGTGCATAGGCTAAGATTTTCAAAACTGCCAAAAAGATACATATGTCCAATTGTCAGCCAAATAAATACCTCAGTTTGAATGTCCTTCTGGTTAAACCTTTTGAATTAAAGTCGAGCTTCTTAAAATACTTTAATAAGAAACTAATATGAGATTTCATAAATGATATGTTTTCATAAAGCTCAGTAGACTAGCAGACTGCTTGTAACTCTGACTTATCACTGCTTTGAATTCCTTTTGCAGATGGTAGGGAATTCAGTCATAATATTTATTAATATCCTAACCATGTTTATAACATCTATTAATCTTTCATTGGCACTTCACATTCAACATTAGAAAGTAATAATAACTTTGCTTTATCAATGTCATTCTTTACATTCACTGGTGGACTTGAGAATGCAATATAAGTATAAGCGTTTCTTGTTAAATAAGGTGTACAGGTTCTTATGTCCTTTTTTATTGTCTGAAAGCAGAGACAATATTCCTCTGCTCCTACCGGATAGTGAGGGAGGCCCTCTTGTTTCAACAGAAATAAAACACTGAAGTGTTTTTGCTAAGGAAGTGTAAATACCACATTATTTTTTGTAAACTGGGTCTTTTCCATTAGTCTAACTGCTGCTTCAATCTATACTGTTTCTACATCACTGCCACTGTAAAAATATTATGTTTACCAAATGATCTTCGCTGGGATTGCATTTCTTGGCAAAGAAACCTCTAGTTATATAATGGTACAAGACTTGGTACCAGGAGTGTGTATTCTCTACAAATTGTGGATAGGAAGGACAAACCTTTCAGAAAAGAAAGATGCTGCTGGTCCTGAAGTAGCTTCTATGCAAAGCTGCAGAAATTAATATGTTATTAGTAGAAATGGAATACTGAGGTAGCAATTAATTTAGATGGAGGGGCAGTTTATCCAAAGCTTACCTTGCATTTTCATCTGTCAAGCTGACAGCAGTTAGATGCTGAGTATAGCTGCACTCAGGAATACACGATATGAATATAAAAAGGACAAAAAGTTGCTTCAATTGCTGTGGCTGCACTGAGACAGTAAAACTGCTTTTGTTTCCTTCTATTAATTTCATTTTGCTACAATTCAATAGCATGTAGTTTTCCACATAAGAGGATTTTGGACAGGTGATTTATGTTTTTGCTAGGTGCTTAGAGGTTTTTCCTGAGACAAGGCCTGTAGAAGTAGGGGGTTTGCAGCTTTCCTCCCCTGTCCCAATCTCCCCGTCATTCTTTTCCTTGTATCATCCCACTCACGGTGCCAGCTTAAACAGTTGTGTAATATACAATGGATCAGGTTAGTTTTTATTCTTCAGAGAAAAAAAAAAGGAAGGAGGGGGGAGCTCTTCCAATAAGATCATGTTCTCGCACTATTTGCGAATTAGTTATTGCAGAGAGCCAATACTGCCACTGCAGATGAACATGGAGCTTCCCAGAAACACTGCAAGGTGAAAATACCTGTCTGCTCTTAAACCCAGGCACAACTAGGAGTCTAGCCCTTTTATTCAAGCTGCTAAATTTCAGTGAAGGTGTATTGCTAGAGTGGGCAGCATGGTTATGCTTGTAGATGCATGCTATGTTTCTTTAAACAGGGCTCAGGTCACTTTTTTGGAGCAAGTCTTGAGGCTGCTTAAGGGACACATTTCCCAAAGATGGCAGGAACCTTATGTAGAGCCAGACATAGAGACTGAGACTAGAGGCTGGAGGGAACTGAACAGGCTTAGCTATAACTTACAAAATCACTCAGTTTTCTAAACCGAGACATGGAAGAGGGAACTGAGCTGCAAGAACACAATGATGAGAGGAAGGTTAGGTCTAGACTTGTTTCTTTCTACTCTGTTTTCTGTTTTAGGTTTTCCTTTTTTCTCTTTAAAACAAACAACAGCCTTCCAGTTGAGTCTGCTTTTCAGTGCTGTCTTGCAATCTTTTTTGATGAACTTGTTATGTGGGAAGGTCCAGGAGGGCCACCTCAGAGCTCTGGCTCATTGTTTCTTGAAACAAGAATCAGATGTGGGAGGAGAAGTGAGAGCACTACTTACCCTAGGAGGCTGCAAGTAGTTGGTGCTACTCAAAATTAGGGATAAGCTTGGAAGAAATGTGACTTAACAGATCACCCGATGAGCTATAGGAGGTATCTCACTTATAGAGAAATAAGTACTCCAGCCAACAAAAAAGCCTTTTGAGAGAATTTGCTGCTTGCCTGCATCAGCTGCAGATTAGTTTGCTGGGGGAAATTGCTATCCCTTTTCTATGGCTGTGGTGTACCTTCTGCATAAGAGGATTTTGGAGAGGTGGTTTGTGATTTTGTTTGGGAATCAGACCTGATGTCAACTGAACTGTACATTTTAATATCTTCTCTTCACTAAAATGGCTCTGAGTTGATTTGATTTGGGCTAGAACTGCACCCTAGAGAGAAGCAGTAAGTTGTCAGGAGAGATGAATGAGGAAACGGAGGGAGAAGGAGGGTACACATGAAGCTTCTGTGACTTTCTTGTGAAAATGCTGTTAGTACAAATAATGATCCCTGTGCACTTCCTGCAAACCAACAACATGTAATACCCTGACCAATAGACTGTCAGACTGCTTCAGAAAAACACCAGTTTCACAGGGACTAGGTTCTAGTCTGCTGATACAGCCCCATGGTAGAAAGGAATGTAGCAGTGATAACAGTTTCCCCAGAAGAAAGCTGCACTGGAGAAATTGCCCTGATCTGGTGCCCCTTCAGTGTGGACTCCCTCTCCTCCCCCTCCTTGTAGCTTTGTTCAGCCCTTTATTACCTCTCATTGAAGATTTCTGTGCTGAAGGGGGAGAGCAGTAGTGTAGGGATGGATATAAAGGATTAGGAAGTTGGGGCACAAGTTCTCCCTTACGAGTCTTGTGTGACAAGATGGGCAAATATTGAAAGGTTAAGACTTAAACACATAAGCTGCTTCAGTCCTTGAGATCCATGGCCTGAAGGTAGAAAAGTACTTCATAAAGGTCTTTTAATGATGAAAAATTTATTCACAAAGGGCATTGCAAGGAAGTTTAGGATGTATGTAAACAAATTTATCTTTCTCAATCTGAATCTTGGAGTCACTATGAAATAACAAAACCTCCCTGGCACAAATGTGGACTTACAGCAGCCTATACCAGTTCAAGCAGGTGAACAGTCTAGCCTGAGGCTCTTTCCTTACCTGTCTGCCTGTTTTTCAACAGAGCTGAACTAAAACTCTCTGTATTATCTTCATTTTAGGCTAGTAGGTCATTGTTCCTAGAGGGTTCAGCTGGTTGTTTTAGCTGTCTCATGTTTGTCTTCAGACACTGAGTTTTCTGGTTACTGTAATATCCTGATCTTTCAAATAACACTATCATTCACTGTATTGGAAGAAGGAACATGATGGTCAGTGCCAAAGCTCACTGGGAATACCCAGTGGCAACTGGATCATGTCTTTATCTGAGTATCTCAGATGCTTCTGGGAAATATTTTTGAAAAATCACTGCAATCAGCTCTACTAGCCTAGGCAGTGGTCACAGCTGATGCTTTTGATTCTGGGTTAGAATTTGTTCACTTTGAATGGACAAGTTGGGAAGTTATTCCCTCTTCTTCATGGTGACATAGCCTCAGATTCACAGGCAGAATCTCAACAAAAGTTTTAGCATTGTACTGGTGACTTCAGACCCTGGTTGGTGAAATGTGCAAGACTGGCCCTCCTTAATGTCACAAACAGGATGAGTTTAAACAGTGGCAAAATGTGACGTCCTGTGAAAAGGAAGACCTCAATGAATTATTTGGGGGAAAAATTAGAATAAAACAGAAAAGTGTTCTTGGGTCTTATCGTACAATCGCATATTGAATACTGTGTCCAGTACTTGTCTTCCCTTTCACAAAAGGTAAAGAAAAATTAGAAAATTTATGAAAAACAGTAGTAAAGAATGTCAGGTGATGATTTCTATTCAAGGAAACAGTAGATTAATCTCTTCAGCCTGGACGAGGATCAGCTGAGATGGGATATGAGAGGAGGAATCATAGAGAAGGTGAATGGGAATGATTGTTCACTGTAATAAAAACACAGGAGATATCAGGTAAAAGGAACACACAGCAGGTTCAAAACAAATAAAAGGACATATTTCAACACTGTATTGGTAGCTAATTGGTAAATGTGGTTAAAGTCAGGGAGGCTTTTCATCAGCACTAGGATCCATTTTCTTTTTGAAATAAAACCAAACCTGTTACACCTCTGTGTTCCCTGCTTTTGCAGCCTGAACTGAACAACAGATTTCCTGCTGATACCAATAGGGCAGGATTACAGTTTTGTATTTCTTAGACTCAATTTCCAGGAATTATTTCAGTTCTATTGACATTAGCAGAGCAATGCTGATTAACAGCAGCTGAGGAATGGTCTTTCTGTTTTCTTGTTGTCAATTCTCCCCTGATGCCTGGATCTCCTTTGTTAATATGGCTGGTTGGACTCTGACATATTTTAATAGAGGCAAAAACTGAGGCTGAAACTCTCAAATATTCACAGATATAAAACAATCTAGTCTTGATTAAACTGTCACAAATTTGGGTTTATCCAAAGAAGTGACAGTAAGAAGTGAGAGTTAAATAGCAAGCTCAACCTTTCTTTTTGTTTAGAGTTGACTAGGGTCTTTTTTATTTCATGATACAATGAGCCTTTCTGCATACTGCTAGAATGAAAGATCAGGTACCTTAATGGATTAGATACTGCTCCAGAGTATATTTGTGTCTGAGAGCAGCTAAAACAAAAATTACATTTTAAGCGGTCAACCAGAGGTCTGTCATTGACAGAACTTGACTGGAAGTGGTTCAGGACAGAATCTGTGCTTCAATTACCAGGGCAGAAATCTGCACTCAATATAAGGATCAGATTTGGAAAAGAACTATACGATGGTATAAAACTATACTGCCCCAGTAAAGCCTCTGTAGCTGTCCTCTCAGTCTCCATCTCATTGCAACATTATAGCTTTGGCTTCATGGGGGCACTAATTTATATTCTTGGGGGAAGGATGAAGCCAGAAACTCTAGCTAAATACATTTAACACAAGGCATAAATGGCATTTTGAAAATGACGTTTCCTCCAGACATAAAGAGAGATGTTGTAACTCATGTCTTTGGGCTCACTGGTTATTATGCAACACTGTTCTATGTACCCTGTTTCTTTCTAGGATTA
Source organism: Anhinga rufa (assembly GCA_013400875.1). Taxonomy (NCBI): domain Eukaryota; kingdom Metazoa; phylum Chordata; class Aves; order Suliformes; family Anhingidae; genus Anhinga; species Anhinga rufa. The sequence continues at coordinate 8,439 of VZTV01031910.1, forward strand.
TCATGTTTGTTTGGGTTTTTTTCCTTATCTGTAAATATAAAATTTTTACCCCTTAGGTACTAGATATATCCATTTTAACACTGATACTTCTTTCTGAGGTTTGCTATTAATTTAGGTGGAGTAATGAGCTGATCTTTGCTAATGAAGGAATTTAAAACCTGGGAAAGGGCCTTTGTAGTTGAAAAGACTTAGGAACTAGCATAAAGAACCAGATTTTCCAAACACCTTAGCTGCTTTTTTTCCACTACTGCTGCTGTCAGCTTTATTCTGTCATCAATCTGGAAAGTGATGCATGCTGTGTTTCTTAATAATACATTGTGCTGATAACAAAATTTCTCTTCTTTTCTCCCTTCCTTTCCTATATTCTTCGCCAGAGAGGATGAAATTAAAACATGAATTGTGACTAGCAGATATTAGTCATAACACTTAGTGTAAATAAAAGACATAGGGATGGATTAGTTTGCCTAATTTGATTGCCTAGAAAAAGGGCAGATAGACCTGAGATGATTATACACACTCTCCTTACAGACAGGGGAGAGCTAGCTGTCAGAATCAGTTGAGGACTGGGTGCAATTTATTTCATGCTGAAGTAGGAGTCTGCATATGCAAAAAAATCCCCTTCCAAACGTTATTGTCCAGATCTCTATTGGGTCTGACTAGCTTGGATATTGGTACTTTGGATCTAGACGATTCCCAGCTTCAGGCTCCAAGGGAAGGAAGCAGCATTGGAACATTCTTGGAGAGCAGTAGTCAAAATGAGAGAAGCATCTCTGGAATGAACAGGAAGTTATTTTTCTAGAATATGACTCCAAGCAGGATCCTCATTAACTACTTGGGATCGTCCCCTGAGGAGGTGTATCCTTTTTCACTGACTGTGGCAAGTCAAAGAAGGTGAGCTGAGATAGATATCTGCAGGTAGATACTTAAATACATCTTAAACTATATGCTGATATTTCCCTCAATGATATTTTGCTTTCTTCAGAGAACTAGTGCCATCACTTTAGTTTCAGTGCAAAACTGATTTTTAAAAGGTCCTAGCATAATTCTTTAAACGCTGTTTCTGGAAGACCCTGTACTGTTGTCATAGTGCAATAATGTACCACAGCACACAAAGACAAATAATTTCTATCTCCACACATTATGCGATAGTAGTCCAGGGACCCTTGAGTTAGGCATCTACCACATATGTTTTTAATAAACAGAACAGTTCTTAGAGCCAATAGATGTTTGAAATAATTCAGTGCCAAGTTCAGTTGTAAACATATGTCTTCTGCTTTGCCTGTAAAAAAATAATTTTTATTAGCTTTTCTTTTCCTAGAAGTATAGTACAGAAACATATTAAAGAAGAGATAGACACATACTGAGTCTTTAGATTTAAAGTAAAATTTTCAGTTAAAAATACCAGCAGATTTTCAAACGAAACTTGAAGAAAACTTAGCCTGGCATCACCATTCCAATTAAAGCTACAGAGACAATCATGCATTGAATCTAAACTTATTCTGAGAGGAGAGGGAGATGAATATTCAGATGTGAATTAATTTAGTTTTGTTGTTATTCTTGCTATGTTCTGTCTTCTCTCCCTGGTGCCAGGATAGGGAAAACCAGGCAAATTACTAATGAGAGTCTTGTTGTTAATGTTTCTGTAGGATTGTAGATATAAAATGATGTGCTTTGTGTGGCAAGAACACAACATCAAAGTTGCAGAGAGTATTCAGTGGTTTGGAGCATGAGGTATGCTGAGTGCCTGCCTGCCGGATTAGTCCTGCAAGATAGCTGATGATATTCTGTGCTTGCTAACAAAATGCCAGATCTCCAATCCCTTTCTGTGTTTCTTCTCCATACCAACATGGGATTTAGAGGCCACTGTCCACTTGAGGATCATCCCTGAGATTGGGCCAGACTCTTATGTTTTAAATGGCTTCACTAAGGGCAAGTCTTGCCTGACCAACCTACTGACCTTCTATGATGGCGTGACTACATCAGTGGACAAGGGAAGAGCTATGGATGTCATCTATCTGGACTTCCATAAGGCCTTTGACATGGTCACCTACAACATCCTCCTCTATAAATTGGAGGGATATGGGTTTGATGGATGGGCTGTTTAGTGGATAAGGATTGGCTGGATTATCACATCCAAAAGGTAGTGGTCAACGGTTCAATGTGCTCATGGAGATCAGTAAGAAATGGGGTCCCTCAGGGGTCTGTATTGGGTCCGGTACTGTTCAATATCTTCATTAACAACATTGACAGGAGGATCAAGTGAACCCTCAGCAAGCTTGCAGACAACACCAAGCTGAGTGGTGTGGTTAACACACCTAAGGGATGGGATGACATCCAGAGAGACCTGGCAAGCTTGAGAATTGAGCCCATGTGAGTCTCATGAGGTTCAACAAGGCCAAGTGCAATGTTCTGNAGAGGAGGGCCACGAAGATGATCAGGGGCTGGAGCACCTCTCCTATGAAGACAGGCTGAGAGAGTTGGGGTTGTTCAGCCTGGAGAAGAGAAGGCTGCAGGGAGACCTTAGAGAGGGGGACTAAAAAGGGGGACTATAGGAAAGATGGGGATGATATCTTTAGCAAGGCCTGTTGCAATAAGACAAGGGGTAATTGTTTTAAACTAAGGGAGGGTAGATTTAGACTAGATATAAAGAAGATATTTTTTAGAATGAAGGTGGTGAAACACTGGCACAAGTCACTCAGAAAGCTTATAGATGTCCCATCCCTGGAAACATCCAAGGCCAGGTTGGCCGGTGCTCTGAGCAACCTGGTCTAGTTGAAGATGTCCCTGCTCACTGCAGGGTGGTTGGACTAGATGACCTCCAAAGGTCCCTTCCAACCGAAACCATGCTATAACTGTGATTCTATAAATATCCTATCTGAATTGAGATAGCAATCTGGTATCACTCCTGCCAAACTGTTAATACCAATCCCTTTTCTTTCTGGAGGGAGAAGTCTGTACTAAAGGGTATAATGGAACCTTAAGTATGAAGGACTACTACACCTTGCTTTGAAAGCTTTGGAATACTTATACTTCACAGAAACATTTAATAAGATGTAATTCAACAAGCTTATCACTTCTGGGATATTTTGGTCTTGGCTTTAGTAGATATAGTTCAGGATTTTGATCAGTTTCTGGGAGGTTTTTGTAAGAACTGTGTCTAGACAACACATTTTACTACTCCCTGCAAAACTTTTGCCTGCAAAATGAACTGTCCCATCTTCCATATTCTTTCAGATCAGCTAACATACTTTCTGAGCATTACCAACACTGCAACCAATTTTACTTAGTTTATAAAAATTGGAAAGGATTGTGGAGGAATGTACTGGAGACTCCCAACAATGAAACACTTTTCCTGTTACATTACCTCTAAGCCATTTCTGGTTGCAGTTTTTCCTGAGAAATCTTTCACTGTCAAAATCGGGTTAGTGAGAGAAACTAGGGGCTAGAAGTTCTGGAACATCAACATATTTATCTATAAATACACAAACATACAGAGACACCCATATATATACATGTATATGAGGGAGGTCAGGTAGTCTCCACCTCAGAGATATTCAAAAGCTGCCTAGACACGGTCCTGGGCAACTGGCTCTGGGTGCTCCTCCTTGAGCAGGCAGGTTGGAACAAATGGGCTCCAGAGGTTTCTTCTAACCTCGACCATTCTGTGATTCTGTGACTCTATGATATATGTTCTCTCATGACAGAATAACCAGCTTCGACAACAGTAGATAATGTGTATAGGGATTAGGATTGTATGACCCATCTGTAAGTGACTAAAAACCCATTTAGAATCCACCAAACATGAAATCTGAGCTTTAATGGTTATTCCAGCCGAAGAGCAAAGCCATAATGAGCTGCATTCAACTAGTAGATTTTGGCACTGTTTCAGAGTAATTTCACACAATTATATTTAGATGAAGTTTTCTTTTTGAAATGCAGTGTTTAATCTAAACCAAAATTAGATTTCCCATTTAAAACTGATCATTTGTCTTTTAAATAGCTATTAGGAGCAACACAGTTCAGTTGGCTGATTTTCTAATAGGCTTTTATGGAACAGAATTAGTTTCTCACTGTTACGGAATTTGCATTGAGAGATGTCTTTCAGCATCATGATGGTGATGATGGCAGTTTCTAAATAAACTAGTTGAATGTTTACACAGGAATGGCATCTAAATAAGTAAAGTAAAACAATAATTTCAAAATCACTTCTCATCTGAATATTCTGTGAGCTTCTGTTAGAAAGATTATGATAATGAGATCCTATAGCTGGAGACAAGCTTTATGACATTCAGATATAGATCCCTTAGGACTTTTCCTTTTTGAAAAATTTCAGGCAGGTCTGGGTTTAGGGTTCAAGCTGGGACCCATCCTATGGAAGAAATATTGAATAGGTTATTTTACTAATGGATATTTTCTGCAGAAATAATGACCACAATAATATGATATGGGGGTCAGGTTTGATTTTCTAAGTTTGGATCTTTGAAGAGAGAATATGCTACATCATAAAAGAAAGGCACAATCTATTGCACAAAATGCTACTAATACAACTGCAAAGACTACCTTGTAGTAAAATGAAATTTTCAATTGCCATGATTAGGTGAGAGAAGACATTGATGAAAAATATTTTAAGAGTATTGAGGGGTAAAAATTATTGATTTTTGTCTTCCAGGAGATACAAGTGACTTTGTACATTCTTGGAGATCACTTTCCAGAATATTTTTCTTATTTTTATTGATTCTTACTGAAGCTAACATATAGGAGCAGTGAATCTTTGTGGGAACTGGTTTTCTTCCTCCTGTAGCACATTTCAAACCTGGGGCCTCTGGGTAATATTTATGCTATAATTCAGAAAATGATTTTGTAAAGGACTCCTAATTAATTTATATTTTAAAAAATCTGAGGCTAATATTATTTAATCAGATTTTAGAGCAATACTAGTGTCTGAAATCAAATGTACATAGCTTAAGAATAATTCTCTAAGACCCTGATTCAGCGGGTTACCCTGTTAAGCAGTGATTTAATGAGCTGAAGAGCTTCAGATACATATTCTTACCCTGCTGAGTTTGATGGACATAAGCAATCATTTGGAAGTTGAGCATGCGCTTAAATGCTTTTCTCAGCAAGGGTTCTGGCTGAGTTTTGAATGTCACTGTCAAATGTATTTCCAATATAAGAAAAATATGTTTTCTGCATTTCTTTATTATGGGATCTGTCCATTCTTTTGACATTCTGATGCTTCCTGTTCCCATTAGAACTTAAACTGTCTTTCTTTTCTGTAGCATTCTTTTCTACTACAACTAGTAACATTATCTTACATAGAAGACTTGGGGATGCAAACAAGCAGAAGAAGCACAGATGAGCTGTTTAAAAACTGTTTTCATTCATACATCCTTAGTAATAAAGTATAAGGGGAAAGAAATGCAGAGCATGTGTAATAAAGTACAAGGGGAAAGAAATGCAGAGCATGTGTAATGCATAAGTAGAATTATTTCTAAATAGGATTGTTTCTACATTTTCTCTGAGCCATCAAAGGCTCTTTAATAGTCCATCCCCAAACTCTGAGAGATGGTTGAATGAGCATTTATGCCCATCTGGTGTTCTGATGTACTCCCATGATAGAGAGGAACATTTATGTTTTAATTTTCCAAGGACATCTTTTTTTTTTGTTTGTTTCAGTATAAACCCTTGCTTGTAAAAAAAAATGGATGGGAAGTGTCTTAACAACTTTAATTTTATTTTCAATAAAATTCCTGGTGAACTTCTTAATGAAGGTGGGGTAGACATGCAGAATACAGATGCCAGATATCACAAAGTTGAACAAAAATCTCTTTTAAGTTTACACATATAAGCCTTAGTCTGTGAGAGGTCAAACACGGACAGTGTCTGCCAGGCAGCTGACATAGGTTGAATTCTAACTTGACTGTGTGTTTAGCACAGACTTGGAACTTGTTTCAGCAAAAAAGCATGAAATCAGTTTTTTGAGTCCTAAGATAGTTAGATGGAGTTCACCTATGAATACAGATTGGAATTTCCTGAATTCACCGAAGTGCAAATTATAAATAACTCTAGATCCAGTAATTTCCATTATAAGTACACAGAAATGGCCTTAAAAATGAGAAATTTCACCTTTGAAATAGAATGATGCATGTTACAGCTCTAGCTGCGTACCCTGTTTCTCTGGGTCTGTGAACATGAAGGATTTGGCACTTTTCTTCTTAGAAAGTGAGAGGCAGGTTTCTGCCACTCTGATGTCTAGGTTATTTGCTGTTCTGTTATCCTAGTTCTAATGTTTTTGTCATCTCACAAGTCTTGCTGGGTTTCTGGCCCTTGTGTTTCTTCCCCACTTAGAGAGGAAGAACAAGAGGGTGATGGTTTACACCTTCTGCAGAATATTCCCACTGAGCTGGCAGTCAGGTGTTAAAAGGCACAAATGCACATATAAGCAACTTACTTAGCTGTCATATATAACCTGATATATGTTCCATATTAATTGAAATACAGGTTTTTCTTTTCATCAAAGAAGCAGGACAGTAGCAGTGTTCATTCCCCTAGCCAAAACAAGCCCCAGTATCTGTCTAATACTCAATAATGTCACAAATATAAACTCTGTTTCAGCCTGGGAAGTGCTGTAAAGCTGCTGGGTCCTTAGACAGGCTTGCTATGTCACAGCAAAGCATGTGTTGAGTCTCGAAAGGAAAACACTGGTGGAAAGATTGTAACTCAACTGGTGGGTTGTTAGGTGGATTTGCTTGTCCAGGGCTTAGTGGAAAGAAGCCCTGATCACTGCTCAGGACCTTATCTATGGACTGCTACAGACATTTTGTGGGGAAGGACAGATAGCAGGTAGTTTGGTGTAGAAACTACTGTGTTTGCTTTGTGATTTGGTGGTGTTGTGTTCCCCCTTTTTCTAACCTGGGGTTTTCTTGCTCTTCCTCCATTTTGCTTGTCATCTGTCTGTAACTCCTCTAGCTGGTCACCCTCTTGAAAGAAATTTCACTTCTTAAATGGCTAGCCATAGAGGAAGAAACACAAGATGCCATAATAAAAACATAATGATTTGAGGGTTAGGGATCATACTATTTTTTTAACATAAAATTTTTTTTTGAGATAGGACAAAAAAATAATATTCCCACCTGGCAATGGGCTGCAGCAAAAATCTGCTAGCATCTTGTGAAAATCCAAGTATGACCTTTGATATGGCCGCTAGTCCAGTTGTTAGGCTTTTCACAGCATATTTAGATTATGTGTATGAACCTGTATCTCGTAAAGTGAATACCCAAAACTGTTGGCTGATGTCTATTCTGATTCTTCCTTGCTCCTGTTGTTTTTTTTTAAAAATAAGTTTTTCATAAAATAAGTTTCTACTAAATGCTTGGAAATTGGTGTTGCTGAGTTTTCTCCAAAACATTGACATCCTCTTTAGTCTGAGCTGCTAATCATACAAGCAGCTCCATATTTCTTTTTGTACTGAGAATGTTTGCAGGAAGGAATGAACGTGATGGTGGTGTGGCTTGAAGCAGCAAAGATCATCTTGCCTTCAGTACATACTGCATCTACTAGTGGAGAGCCCAACCCCTGGCATTTTACCAGTGGGTTTTGCTTATGTGTGAAAGAAGATGGTAATGGCTGTCCTTTCCTCCTGTGCTCTGCAAGTTTAACTTTTCCTTGTAGATAGTCAGTGCATGAAGATCGTTGCATTCCTTTGGCAACAGGTGGAGAAT
>VZTV01031918.1:0-13829 GCA_013400875.1 Anhinga rufa
ACCAGCTCTCTTGGACCCCCTCCCTTCTAGAGACACAGCACATGCGATACATTCCCTTTTACCTGAGGTTTCAAATGTATAATGGCCTCAAGTAAATTTGTGTAACCCCATTAAAATCCTTACCACCTATGGAACCATGCCCTCTGTCTAACAGGTGAAAAATATGTTTTTTTTCTTTTGACATTGTGGGTACTTTTCATGCATTGTTATTGAAGAGGACTGATTATGTGTATGAATACAATAATATTACTGAAATGTTGGATGTTTCGATTTTTTTATGGGGTCTTATACTGCTTAATTTCAGTACTGTACTGTTTTACAGTAGTGGTGGTAAGCATTATTACCAGTTTTTAATATTGTACTATACCTTTAATATACTTAAACATTACATATATTCATGGAGTATACTCCTGCAACTGAAGTCAATGAGGACATTCTTGTTAATCTCAGTGATTTGGGGTCACACCTGGACAGAATTACATTTTCGTATACGTTTTTTCTAAACTGAAGAGAAACTTCCTCTCAGTGGTCTCAGTTCACAGCTCCTAAGCACAATAATTCGCAAAGAATGGCTGTTACACTTATGGAAGAAAATTAAACTACTTATTACCTCTGGTAAGTACTTTCTATTTCACATAGCTTTAGAAATGTAGCATCCATTAAAGCCTTTTATTATGAATCTGCTAATTAACTACTTTGCAACTATTGTTTACAATTATTCATCATGAGTTTGATCCAAATTTACCTTTATTTCTATTAATACTTCTTGATGGTAAGGCAGGTGTATTGTCTGCATATATCGGACCAAATTAAAATCTAAATGGCTCCCTTGTGTTCCAGCATTTTAGTTGTTTGTTGGAACAGACTATTTGTACATAGATTTCAAATGGGGAAAAAATCACTTTCTTCTAAGGACATGAAAATCTTAGGAAGAGAATGCATTCTGAGGCATTCAACCATACAGGGGGCTTGTGAATTTTTTTGAAAACTTGTTAATGTCTGCAAGCAAAAAAAAACACTGCACTGTATTAAAAGTATTGTTAAATTTAAATTATTTAATTTAAATTATTTAATTATTTGATTGCCATTAAGCTTTTCACATCTTTAGAGTTTTCCAGTAGTGGGCAATCACTGGAAAACCAGATTCTTTAAGCTTTTTGATGGTAGGTGTTTGCATGCTAGAGAAAATTCTTCATATGAAAGACAGAGGAAAAAAGAGACAGGCAGAGAAAAGAAGATAAAGAGTAAAGCGCATAGCACTGAGAAGAAATCTGTAAACAGCTATGCAAAAATAGCTTTTGTAGTTACATCAACTAGGGTATAATTCTGAAAACTGGCAATCTTCAATCATCAGAAGAAAAATTGCTTAGAAACAGATTGTGAAAGCTTGGAAAGAACATCTTGGGCAATTGAAACCAGTTCCCTGCAGCCAAGTCATACAATCCTCTTCGTAATTTCATTAAGTTCCCTCCTTAAACCAGTTAAATATAAAACCATGTTAACAACAGAGCACTCGGAAAGTTTACTTTTCAGCTTACTATCAACCTTATTCTGATTTTCAATGTTTCTCATCAGTTCTCACACATTTTCCACAGCCAACATTTTTCTTTTTCATAAGCAGATGGTCTCCCTCCTTGGTGTTTACCCAGGTAATAATTTATCAGGGAAGATTATGGGAACTTTAGCCTTCCATGAGCTCCTGTCTCCAGCATGCTGCTTCTTATCTCCCTAATCCCATGTGCCAGGATTACAAGCCAGGAAGTTGTGGTGCTGACATGCAGGGAACTATCTCATGCAAAGGAGGGAGGAGATGGGGCTTGGTATCTCTTCTGCTCATGCCTCCTCCCTCCACCTCCCCATAGCACATGACTCATGTGTGAAAGGAGACCTCAAAGGTATTCATAAGTGGCCACCTACCTGATTTATCCTGTTGTTTTACCTGTAGGAAAGAATAATGTCCTCTAAGAGCCTTCACTAGGCTAAGCAGCCCCAGCTCTTTCAACCTGCTTGTTCAAGAGCCTCTCCATTCCTCATTACCCTATTTGTTCTCCAAAGGGAGACTCATCAGTACCTGATACCATACTTTTAACACTGTCCTTACATGTTCTGGGTATAGGAAGGACCTCTCTTATTCCACCAAAATATTGTCACAGGGAGGGTGACTGTTTGTAGTATCCCACCCAAAGCTAGATACCGAGCATGGCCAATAATGTATTCCATACAATGAAAAGAACTCCTTGACTTCAGTGGTCTTCAAATCAAGCTCATTGCCCAGTAAGTAATGTTTTTAAAAGTATGAGTTGTTTCACTTGTTTAACATTTCCCATGACTGGGGTAACCCTGGATAAGCATTCAATATTTAAATAGCATGTGGACAATAAAAGACATCTTTCTTATTTTCATAATCATATACATACCAGCCACAGCCTAATTACTAAGACAGAACGTAATTACTAAGACAGAACAATTATACCCATTGTGAATTTTTGCTTTTGGATGGAGTGTGAAGTAGCTTTGTATGTTTATAAAATGCTGGATTCAGGTGAGCTTCAAATTTCTGCAGGCTGATCTCACATTAGTCCTTTGAATGACCTGTATTTTTAATTTGGCATGAAACTACTGCCAGCTACATAGTGAAACTAATGAGGCTGCCGCAACTGTGCAGGGCAATAATCAACAGCTACTTTATTGCTGGAGAGTGTATTAAGTCTACGCATGATATGAACCGAGAAAAGCTTTTTGTTTCAAAAAATAATCTGATGTGTGTTCACACATTTTCTCAGAAAATAAATAATATTGCAAGCAGGCATTTTGAACGGAAAAGGGCTAGAATCATAAATTATTTTGATCTAGACTTTTGACAAATCAAGAAAAAGATTCTGCACAATAAGTGCAAAGAGAAATTCAGAGCTGAAGTATAATCCATAGAAAAACAGCAAGCAATCATCTCTGTGGTGGCTTTTCATCATTGGTAAGGTTAGGCTAGAGCCTTTCTCCCATGCTGCAATCCTATGCACTGCAAACAGCTGTCTGTCCTGATGCACCCATAGACAGGCACAGAAGAAATGTGCTGCAGTGTGATGGAGAAGCCAAAGTCCCACTACAGGACACACACAGATGCATCTTCAGGGTCTATCTGTGTGTTGGGTGATGGTACCCAGGTGTTGACAGTGGTGGCCTCTGTGAGACAAGGCCAGGGGCTACCCTGGGCTGGACACAGCCGGTTCTAGCTCACTCCAGGAGGGAACTCAGGCTGGAGCAGAGGAATAGTGTGAGAAGAAAGGAATGGCATAGACAAGTCACTGCGTACTGACCACCCACAGTCCCCATCCCCTCGTGTGCCACTCATGGCAGGAGAGGAGTGAGGAGAGTGAGGGAGTGAAGTTGAGCCTGCGAGAGGGAGGAGGAAAAGTGTTGTTTTAATGTTTGACTTCGTTTCTTACTACACAAATCTTCTTTAACTGGCTATAAATTAATTTTCCCCAATTTGAGTCAGGTTTGCCCGCAACAGTAATTATTAAGCAATCTCCCTGTCTTTATCTCAACCCATGAAGTTTCTCATCCTATTTTCTCCCCCTTTCCTCCTGAGGAGAGGGGGTGAGTGAGTGGCTGGCTGGGTTTTTGTCTGTCAGCCAAGGCTGACCCACCACACTCTATCACCCAGGTACATCCATCCTGCCTTTTTTGAGCGACCAAAGGTAGCAATCCAGACTGTTGTAAACCACAGAGTTTGTGATCCACATAACATCCACATAACATTATCTGCGTAGATGCAGGCCTGTCCTGAGCTGTGCTGTCCTGCACATATAGTTGTGCCTTCAGGCCAGTGCTGTGCTGCACAAATCTCTTGGCCACAAGATAAACTCAGAAGGCTAACAGTAATGGAGGAGCCTGTAGACAGCTCTCACTTGGCACCAGCGATGACACCACCTGCGAGTCCTTGGCTATATCTAAAAGTGAAGCATGTTCTCATGCAAACATCCTTTTGCTTGGCAGTGGAAATGATGAATAGAGCTGTTTTCTTCTAAGAAGATCCTATTAGAGCTCTAAATGCTGGCGAATCTCTCCACGGATGGGATCTGCACTGCATACCATGCCCTGATGGGAGGTCTGTTTGATACTGCTTAAATTGGGATTCCCAGAATCTGAAGGTATGTAAGGTTATTTATCTTTTTTTTTTTTTTCCATCTTGCATTAGCTCTATTAAATGGTATTTTAGAGAATATTTTTGTGGCGGGTTAGCCTTGGCTATCAGCTAAATGCCCACAGAGCTGCTCGCTCACTCTCTTCCTAGCAGGACATGGTAGAAAATAAGAACAGGAGCAAGAAAGTTTGTGGGTTGGGGCAAAGACAGGGAGATCACTTACCAATTACCTTCACAGGAAAAAAAAGACTCAGCTTGGGAAAATTAATTTATTGCCAGTTAAAATGAAAATGTAATTATTAATTCAGGTAGTGAGAAGCAAAAACCTTTCCTTCCCCCTTTTTCAGACATAACTTCACTCCAGACTCCTCTCCCCACCCCAGGCAGCACCAGGAGGTTGGGGATGGGGTTTATGGTCGGTATGTAGAGGTTTCCCTCTTCTGCTCCTCCCTCCTTATGCTTTCCCTCTGCTCCCTGGTCTTGTCTACAGGCTGCAGGGAATCTCTTATCCGATGCCTGGGGCACCTCTTCCCCTCCTCCTCCTGCTCTGACCTTGGTGTTTCCTTTGCTTTTTCTCACTCCTTTTTGCTCCCTCCTCCTCTCCCAGGCATTTGCTTGTTTTTTTTAAATTGATTATCATGGCAGGGGCACCATGTCAACTGCGGGGCTCAGCTGTGCCCTGAGGTGGGTGGGTTGGAGCCATCTGGAACCAGCCATGTCCGGCACGGGGCAGCCCCAGACTCTCCTCACAGAGGCCGCCCCACAGCCACCCCTGCCAGCGCCTGAGCACCTGCACCCATCTCAGCCTTGGAGAGTCTGAGTGCCTTTCTCATGAGTATCATAACGAACTCTTGTACCCATGCATTAGATCCCCACACCTATGTACACCTCATTGCTGCTTCTATTTTCTACACTGTCTTTTGGACCAGAATATGAGGCCTTATGTGAAGTCTTGGGCCTCTTGAGGGAGAAAGAGAGGGGTTAGGAACTACTTGCAATGATAAAGATGCATCCATTTTATTTGTACAGAATTTATAAGGAAATATATGTCAATCATAACAGCATTTCTCCTATCAAACTATTTGGTAACTAATTTTAGTGAGCAAAGAAAAACTTGCATTGACTCTCATGGCTATTATGTGGATTATTTACACTATTCAACAGCTGTGTATCAACAAAGATGTAATTATGGCTCAGACTTGACTATTCATCTACACATCTGCCTCAGGTCTACTCTAAATGCAAAATAGACTTGCAACTCCTTGAATGGCTCAGGACGCTCCTCTCTCTACACTGTAAAACACAATATGAAATTAAAACACAGCTGAAGCAAAGATACATTAATAGCTAATTATTTGGTTCAGGCATCAAATAAAATTAGTCAATTAAACCAGAAAAAGTACATTCACTTTGATATAATTTTAAATTATTTTACTTTTTCAGGAAAAATTAAACACTAAAAAAGTCATATTAAATATGTGCTTATTTTTAAGAATATTTTATTCTAATCTATTTCAAACTCATATGAATTTCATAACAAATCATTGTTCAAAACTAAAAATTGTTTAACTGTCAGTTCCCAATGAGCTACATGGGAAGTTAGATGCCTCCTCTTGAATTAATATTTTTATGGCTAGTCAAAAAATATCTATGTACACACAGAGGAACAAGTCAAGATGCTAAGAATGGTGTGAATATAAATGCATTAGGCTCTTCTTTCTTCACGATGGTAACCTCAAAGAGGTAAAAAGAATGACTTCAGTTCCTTCATTTGCTAGTATTTTACCAAAATAGTTTTGTACAGTAACATTATAGTTAGAACATTATATCTGGCAGCTAGAAATATACTTTGATTCATTACAGTTATTTGACTCATCAGTCAAAACTGTCGAGATTCATCTTTCTTCTTTCACAGGGCAGGAAAATGAAATGATAGAAGTCTAAGATCTTGTTATAAAAATGCTGGTATATAAATCACCTTAGTGTCATATGCTAGCAGTTGAGGTAATGCATCTGGTAATGTCCAGATACATGAAATTATCCACATGGGTTATTATAGGGCTGAATAAGTTGTTGGATCCTTACTGTCCACAGAAGCTGTTAACTAACCATTTCATTCAGTTGAGCATCCAAGTGCTATTCTACAAACACTGTTTTTCCCCTGTCCTACTCCCTTTTTTCCTACAAACACTTTTTGCTGTCCATGCAAGCAATGTGCAACAAGCAAGCTTTGAAGGTAGGAAGCAACTGATTAGGAACATGTAGGCACAGCTTCATCCATTTCGGGGCTACACCAAGGAAAGTCCAGTAATTGAATTCACACACTAATACACTCATATATTCTCATGCAGTGCTTCTAAAAAAGGGTGGTGACATTCCTGGCTCCAGAATTTCTTGCTCATATGGTATAGAATGTCTTTAATTTCTTCTAAAGCACCATATCAAGCAATGGTGTTCCCAAGCACTTAATGGAAGGGGGAAGGCCAGGATATAGCTGGATGACAGGGGTTTGCATGAGCTTAAATCTCCAAGTTATTTAATGGTCAGCATTTCAGCCTTCATTGTTCTGTGGAGGTTCAGGCTCCAAGGAAAATTTTTGCAAAGTCCTCTGTGCTCATTTGAATTTTTGCCTTTCAGACTCAAGCTTCACAGTAAAATTAATGGTGCCAAAAGAAGATAAATGCCCTACCCTCTTCATGCTCCCCTTCAGTGATCATCATTCACAGTATACTGAGTGTGTTTTGTTATTCTTTTAAGCTTAGTGGCCCCTGTAAATATATCTCCCTTTATGAGATCTGAGGTGCAAGGTTGTTCAACTACTTAGTTATCTCCAAAGCTGGTAACAAATAAATGATGTACAGTAGAGCTCAATGTGTACAGTGTTTGAGAATGACTCCACAACCTAACAACAATACACACAGACCCAGCACCCCAAACACACTTGCCTTCCCTTTCAGTATGGCTGTTTTCTGTTGCTATTGCAGTTAAATGCAATATCATGCAATTAAGTAGGTTTGCAGTTTTGCTCCTGATCCCAAAATTATATAGACCTAATTTTTTTTTGTTTGGTGTTTTATTTTTTTTCAGGCTTTGCTTTTTTGGAGAGGAGATGAGAAGCTATATTTACTCATACACATTAACCATAGCACTTAACAAAGAATAATGAATAATTTCTTCCAAAGATTTTTTTAGCTCCAACAGAGATGCTGATGTTTGTCACTTTCCCACAAGTAACATATTCTCTTTCTCTAGTAGGTCTGCTGCCTATATTGATATTCAGGACTGGAAAAGAGCAGCCTTTCATCAGTCTCTCCTTCTGAACATGTGGTAGAGAGCTGTGTAGAAATAATACATAAAGAGCAGTATTTCTGCTCTTCATATGCAGACTTCTTCATATGCAGATTGGTGTACATTATCAGTTTTTAAGTCTCTTCTACCCACACCAGAAGAATACAGAGGAGCTTTGAGAATCCCAATTTTGCCCTGAAAACACAACAGTTTCCTTATTTATCACTACCTCACACCATTAGTGTCTATCCATATGTCATATTAAAAACCTGTTACAGATACTTAATTTAAAAAAAAACTTAATAAAGAAATAAAACTAGATATAGCATCATCTGACAGAAACTCTACAGTATACAATAAGAAAAAAATGTGTTTTACAGATTTTTTTAAAGTCTTGAATTACTCCTCCTACAGCATCTAAATTGTAAATTAGCTATCACAGCAGTTTGTACTTGAGCCATGACTGTCAAAGAGCAGCATGTCTAACACAGAAAATGTGCCAGAGGAATAGCTGAAGAGGACTGGGGAACTGAATTAGTTGTGTGTGTCAATGGTAATTATTAAGCCACAACGGTGTGCAGTATTTAGGCTATTTAAACAAGAGAAATTATAGCTATTACAGGCAGAAGGGTTAACAAGCAAAAACAAATTAACACAACGGAGTATACACATGCTGCACACCACCTATAACTGAAATCACATCCCATGTGAACAGCTCTTGCATGTGTTGATGAGATTAACGTCTGAAGCACAGAGGATATATAACAAGAATAGTCATTCAAAATTAATGTGAATTTGAATGTGATGGTATTCTTAGGCTTCTCTTACTTATTTTTATCAAGCATTTGTATGACATAAATGATCACAGAAAATCTGTTTTCACTGAAATGTTCAAATATTCACTGAAGGGGTATGCAAAATGTATGTCCAGTCACACATATTTTACAAGGTACGATCCCTTTTAGTCATATATATGATACAATATGGCTATCCTGAAATAAGCCAAACTTACAGACAACCTCAGACACAACAGACGTGTTTTTTTGTGATGTAACTGCATTCCAGGACTGATGGTCTGAAAAAGACTGAATCATTGCAAACAAAAAAAATCTTGTTCCATTTTTTGACACACTTACACTAAACAGTAGAATTATTTTTTTGTTTTAACATCTTGCTTACACACAGTCTTAAAGTATTTACATTTTTCTTTGTATGCTAGGTGAATCTGAGGGTACTGAAACACTGAGTAATTTGTAATTATAGTAGCCCAGTGATAGTTCAGAATGTGAAAAATTTAACTACCCTCACCTTTCTGGTGACAATTAGAGTGCACATGTTATACGGTCAATTTTTTAAAGGATATCTAAGAAGTAATACAAAAGTAAAAACGTAGAACAGTACTAAGACGTGTTTCCAAGAAAGCTTGTAGTTTGCAGGAAGTCTGTTAGCTGCTTAGTGTAACAGAGTGCTGGGGAAGAAATTAACTAGCCAAACAGCTTGGCTGTACAGATACATAGGCTACTTCTGAGTAATATGTGGCTTGTTCACTTTCTCTTTGCCACCCATTATCTAACAGTGCTAAGTCTTCCTAAGTAAAGAGATGATCCTTTAACAGTGAAATCTATATTCTATTATTTTCTCTATTTATTGTCCAACCTGTCTTTTTTAAACATGACTCGAGTTTCACTCCAGGTTGATTGTTAGTTTTATCAAGGGAACTCTTGTAAAACTTCTCTCCAAGAAGGAAATTTGTTAGATAAAATTAAATTACCTCTTTGGAGGAGGATAAATAGGCTTTTAAACATAAAAGTAGATTGAGATAAAACAGTAACACAAATATTAATGTAAATGTAAACCATAGTGAAATATTATCTACATTCTGAGTTGACTCTTTTTCATGTCTGTTTTCAGGACATAGACATTCCTGCTGAATGCAAGCAGGAGATTTACTGGCTCTTCACTTTCTCTTTCACTATGCAGATAAGCATCAATTTATGGTTTTAGTCAGGAGTTTAATTAGAAGTGAGACTCACATGCCATCACAGAGATGTGAGGGATGTTCTGCCACCACCAACACTTCTCTCACTTATCAGGGATCCATAGCATAGTAGGTGAGCAAGAGTAACGTACGTAATCCTTTTTCATTGGAAAGGTGAAGGTAAAGCTCAGGCAATACAGTGACGATGCTTGTCATGGCTGGAAGTCAGAGCTATGGGAACAGGAAATGTCAACTGACTTGACAATTTACATTTGCTCAGCTCACTCATGAAATTAACACAGCACGTTTCGACAGCACTTACCAGGCAATCAGCCAGTCAGGCTGTAAAAGGCACATCTCTTTTCCCTCCTGTTTGCACCAGTTATTTGCTAAAATGTACTAAGTAGTAAGATAAGGCAAAAATATCCCTTGCAAGTAACCTCCACTAGGCATTTTTGAATGAAAATCCTCAATATTTTTAATTTACAGTATATGTTAAGATCACTAAAAATAGATTGGAACTCCACAGACACAACCTTGGAGGCTGAGTAAGTTTCTTAAATGAAACCTTTCTGCTAGCTGCAAGGCAGGAAGGGGAAATGTTCTCACTTGCTAAAATCTGTGCATTAACCTTTCTCATCTGTGTATATAGCTACATCTTATAACAAGGGTAGATATATACTAACAAGGGCTACAGTTAAGGCAAATGGCACCTTTTTATTTGGGCGAGACAGAGAATGAAAAAAAATAATGCAATTCCTATTGAATTCTGTGTTTCTATGATTGAATTGATGAAACAGAGATACACTAACCTTGTTTTCTTTATTTAGGAAGGTATGGGCCTTGGTCACTTTTTTTTCCCCCCTTGGGGAATGAGCTATCTTTTGTTCATGAAGCCATATTAAATCTCTTTCTTGCAGCAGGCCTTGCCTTCTTCCTTTCTTTTATGAGAAAATGTTCAGAAATAGTCTCCTCCTTGTAAAAAAAAGGTTTTGGGTATTTTGGGTGAAATCCTCTTTCTTGCGCTCCACCTGCTCCATCCTTTAGACTCACAGGTTATTTCACTTCTTACAAAGGCTACTAGGCCCGTTTTGTTCTGTGCACTATTCCCTTTCTGAAGAGCACCATAGCACCATTCAGCCAGTTGCCACTTCTTTTAGGTTCCTAGTCTTCTGACTAGCTTTTATCTTATGTTATCCCACCCTGAATCTTACAAGACCTTAATGTGCTGTTCTGACCAAGGGGGTAATGACAGTATACTTTTGTATACTCTTCTGCACCACTCTGTGCAGTGCAGTGCTGACCCCATCTCAAGAAACACTGTAGACTTCAACAGAAGCCTTTATTACAAAAATATCAGAGACATTAAGTCTATTTTTATTTTCCTACTCTTATTTTTTTCTCTTTTTATCAAAAATTCACATTATGTTCCTGAATGAATTGGTGAGAAAGTTCTGCTTCTTGCTTTTTTTATGGCACTCCAGATTTCTCTTTTGCTTATGAGCATCCCCTACTGTCCCTCTCAGAATGAGCTGCTCACCTAGATAGGATTCTGCATACAACAATAATACTAATTTATACTAATTCATTAATAGACGTACCATAACAACAACAGTGTAATATAATCCATATAATACTAAATTCATTGTCCCTAAATCTATGGTTATAGACCCAAATGCCAAAACTGTGAGAACCAAACACTTCAAAAGGAAATAAGAAAATGTTCAGTAAATGTGACCAAGGCATTTTATATATAATCAGAAGTTCAATTCAGAAGCATTGGGAGTAAATCTTTCTGTAAGGAATCAATAAACAGTGATAGCTGTGCCTCACAGGTTTATACTCTTACACTAGTTGCTGTGAGATTCTTTAAATAGCTTTAGTTGTATTTCTTCTATTAGTAGTACCTCGCTCCCCAGATGGCTAAGTTACAGCAAATGTCAATTTTCTGTTTGATGTCAAAATCAAAACAAACTGCCTTATTCTGGTGCTTTTGCTCTGTCAGCTGCCTACTTTGCAACACTTGCATATATATGCCAAATGTCTATCTAACACATATGAGATATGCCAATACAATACACTAAGATCTGCAATAAAGTTTTCTTAATGGGACTAAAACCTGTACTCACAGTCTGAAAACAGATTTCATTAGGCAGCAGGGCCTGTATATTCTTCACTTCAGGTTCAGATTTATAATCCTGAAGATCCCTGAAAACTTCCAATAGACTGGTAAAACAGACATAGAATAATAAGTAGAGTTGGACCCTGTACAATTCTAACAAGTCATTTCAATACTGACCAAGCAAGAGTATCTATAAATTTATTTCAGTTTCAGTTATGCCTTCACTACCACAGCAAAATTGACTTTAACTCTACAGGAATTAGCAAATACTATTTAAACTTGTTTTTCACCTGTAAGCTGAAAATAGCTAGACCAAGACTGACTATTCTATAGCTGTATTATAGATGTGCATCACTTGAGTACTAAGATTCAGGTTGATGATTTAAAGAGAGTGATTGATTCCAGTGCAGTGAATGGATTTATTAGAGCACAGCATAAATGGCCGGGTGACTCTCATTTTCACAATTCTTCTTGACCTGTCAAGTTGTCTTCATGAAGATCAAATGTTCATTGTTTCTCATATAACTCAACATTGCCTCCATGATATATGCTTCAACCTAGATATTATCATGTCATCTTTTTGTATCTCAGAGGTCTGATGGGCGTAACAACAATCAAAATCTTAGGATTAAACTGCTTATGTTGATATCAGTCAAAATCAAAATGCATTGCCATGCCTCTGACCAAGTCACCAAAAGACAACTATGAAGATCAAGGTTGCTTACATTACAGTTGAATGAGAATATGTAAAGAATTCTTCCTTTCATTAAATCTGTTGAATCAAGGGAAGGTTTAACTTGGATTTAGCCAAAGAAACATGCAAGATGCTCTGTCACAAAACTGTTGTCATCAGCATTACTCTTTTTAACTGTTGCTATTATTATACAATATATGCTTACATAGTATAATGCCAGTTTAAGCCATTAAGTCTTCCCCTTTTATTTTTTCTTTAGAATTTCTGTTATATACATCATAGGAAAAAAAAGTCTGGATGAAAGCAGCTGAAATTATTTGAAGTGTTTGTACCTCCAAACACAGTAATAATTTAAAGCCCCTTTCTAATGTGTTTAAAAGTAATCGCAAAACATAATATTGAGGTTATGAAGGTTTGAATTAGGATACTAAGCTGTAAGGTTACTTGATTTCTTCTAACACTTCGTTGTATAAAATAAATATATTTTCAGTCACACAATGCCAAGCTCTGTGTTCATGTGCCATAGTTAAGGCATTCAAAAGCTTTATGTCTGAGTCATCTTGGAAACTGCATAATGAACAGAAATCAGCATTTTCAGAAGGTGATTCATGTGCCCTATCTTAGACAACTATCTTAGGAAAGTCAGCATACCCTCACAAGCTGCTCATTTATTTGACTGATTAACATACAGGTCTGGCTGTCTTAGACATGAAAGTCTAATTCTTGTGAATCTGAAATTAGGTGGAAATTAATATCCACTCATTCTTTTATTAGTATGATATATTATCCTCTCTGTGTACCTCTCTGAAACCTCTGACATATTTGGTAACATATCTGCTAAAATTGATTTAAACATGGTTAGATCAAACAATAATCAAGAACAAAGATGTGCCTGCAACATTCAAGTACTGTCCTTACCAGTACTTTTTGAAATTCCAAAATCTGCCTTTAGACGGACAGAGTTGGAAAGACTAAGATGGGCATTTTAGAGGACTAAACAAATCCTTAATGTATTGCATGTTGTGCTATGGTATTTCAACTATTCTGTAAAATCACAGAAACATTATTTGGAAATTGTCTCTGAAGATGGCCTACTTTGGACCATAATCAAGCAAAAGTTCACCTGCTTCTCCTGCTTGGAGCAAAACCATTGACAGACTAGATTAGTTCAGTCATGGTTTTGAGTAGTGAAGTATTGAAAGCCCCAAGGATGGAAACTCCCTGCCTCTCTCAAAGACCTTTTCCAAAGCTGAAGTACTCTCGCAGTGAAGATTTTTCATCCCAGTCTGCATCCTGAACCTCCCAAGCTACTACTGTGGCTGCTGCACTACCTACCACCACCACTACCAAGAAGAGTTTGAGTCCATCATTCTTGTAATTCCTGGGGATGCAGGGAGTTGGCCAGGAATGCAGCAGAAGAGTGTGCTGCCATCCAATGGGACCTGGACAGGCTGGAGAGCTGGGCAGAGGGGAACCTGATGAAATTCAATAAAAACAAGTGCAAGGTCCCGCACCTCCAGAGGAACAACCCCATGAACCAGTACAGGCTGGGGGCTTGACCCACTGGAAAGCCGCTCCGCTGAGAGAGACCTGGGAGTGCTGG
>VZTV01031919.1:4149-17214 GCA_013400875.1 Anhinga rufa
TCATAAAATTACACTGAGAATCGTACCCCTCACTGCAACTTGGACCTTTGAAGGCATTCCCTTTCTTTGCCCTTGCTGGGGTACTACTCCATCACAGATCTTTAGAGTGTATTGGAATGTATAGGTTTGATAGATAGTAGATACCTTTCAGTATCTACTCTAGTTCCTCTTCAAGAAGGCAGAATTGCAGTGTGAAGACACTAAGGAAGAGATGAATAATCTGCATATTTAATATAAAAATTGCTGTGAAAATAGATGAGTATCCTGTTTCCTAGGTCAATCAAAAGCTTTGAGATTCACCTTACTGTTTTGTTTTATATCTGGGAATTTGGAGCTTTACATTTGTGCTAAACAGTTTCTCATTGNCCTCTTCAAGAAGGCAGAATTGCAGTGTGAAGACACTAAGGAAGAGATGAATAATCTGCATATTTAATATAAAAATTGCTGTGAAAATAGATGAGTATCCTGTTTCCTAGGTCAATCAAAAGCTTTGAGATTCACCTTACTGTTTTGTTTTATATCTGGGAATTTGGAGCTTTACATTTGTGCTAAACAGTTTCTCATTGTTGTTAAAGGATGCTGAAGGAAATGACTTCTATTCTGCTGCACTTGGATTCATTCTTCCTGTAGCATACAGTTATCAACCTAATTTGACAGTAATAGCTGTTGGACCAAACAGGAGCCTCAGAATAAGCGAAATTTCTCTGCTTTTTGCTTTACTACAAGGATTAGCCGAGTCCCGAATTTTTGCAGTGATGGAGGTAAGAAGCGGTGCTAAGCTGTGGATACTTAGAAGTGCCTAGGACAAGAACTAAAATCAAGCAGCAGCGTGCTTGGTATGAACGGCTTCAAGCTGCCCAGTAGAAAATATTGGCTGTATCTATACTGTCTTTTGTGTCGTGAACTCAGGGGTACCAATAGCCCAGGCTTCTCTGGCCTTAGAGCAAGACCAGACACAGAGCTGTAGGCAGCCTGTGCGATTGAGAAGCTGAGGCATGAATGCAGGCTCATGGTTACATCCATAGACGGTGCATCTTCTGACAGTTTGCCACAGTTGGGGATTAATGTCCTTTTCCACCTGGGATTCACAGCTAGGAGTTGTCTCCTGAAGAGAGACACTTGTCTGTAATTATATGGCCTCTTTCCATCAAAAGTGATTGAAAGCAGCCCAATGTCCTGTTTGTCATAAAACACTAAATTTCCTCTCCTTCTCTCCCCCATGTGGTACTTTATCACACATGATTTCCAGCACGCAGAAAATACATCAAAATGGCACGTATCCTATAAGTGAACTTCATTACTATAATACACAACTGAGGACTGATCTACCCCAGCTTTGTGTTTCTGATAGAGAGCATGGGAAAGGAAATAAATAATATATGGATCTTTCCCTAGTCTGGTTTTAACATATACTACCACATTAAGGATTTCTAAATTTAGGAAGTCAGAGGCTGTATCCAGACCAGTGTGTGGTAAGTGCCAGTGGGTGTATCTTCCATGAATTTGTCTAATCTCTTAAAGAACTCAGCTTACACTCTTGGCCTCTGCAGCATCTTGTGGCTGTGAGCAACACAATTTCTCTGTGTTCTGTGAAACAGTAACTTTTGATTTCTTTTGTGCCTTCTAGTTCTTCTTCAGTGAGAAACAGTAAATAATTGTTCACGTATGCAATTTTATTCTAATCTGTTTCCCAGCAAGTATCCAATTAAAGGCATACTATTCATTAAGCTGACAATTAAGTGGATTTTGACATACTTTATTTTGTAGTCTTCTCAAATGTTATTTGCTTTAATTTACGGTGCTGATACATAAATTGTCTAAGCTAATATAATTTGTACATTGATATACAGAAATAGTGTATTTGCACATTACTAATTAGGAGTATGAAATGGAAAGAATTATGGATATTCTGAAGGGTAAACTCAGAGATAAAAAGGAAGTTAGACATACATCTTTAAGAAATGAGTGAGACTTTTATATTGGTACTCTGCAGGTAGCTCCGTAACAGGATTATCTCATGTGTGGGGATTTTCTAATGTGTGGGTTTGGCTTTTTAGACTAATTGAAAAAAGACTTCTATCTTTTAAAAATAAAAGAGTTAGGGTCTTCAAAATAAATGTTAATAATCCTCATACAGACACCTCAGAATATGATTTCTGTGAGCAACTGACATTGATTTAGACGAGTCCAAAAATTGTTACTTTCTGACTAAGCAAAATATATCACTTTTTTCTACAGATAGAGAATAAATGATGCATGAAGTAAACAATCTCCGTGCTCCCCTTCCATCCTAACATTTTCTACCTTTAACCCAGCCCTATCCCTTTTCAAGCACAAGAGGAAAACTGAGATTCTTTCTCTATTTGAAAAAAAACAAGTTTCATGGAAGATACAAATTAGTTTACCTTTTTCAGAAAAAACTTCTCCATTTTGACACATTCTTATTTGAAAATTGAAAGTTGCTCATTCTCGCTACTGATATTAGCAACTTAATTACAAAAGCTCGTTTAAAAACATTTCATGTATTACTGCAATGAAGAAAGTTTGGTTCCCAGGAATATATATTTTTTTTTCTTCTTAAATAGGACACAGAGATAAACTTAATGCAAAGTGTAGCCAAAGCATTAGCGGGTGCTTCTACACCTCACTTTGGAGTTTATGTACCTCCTACTCAAGAAAAAGCAAATAAAATAAAAATATTAAGAGACCAGTTTCAGCAGGAATGGAAAATGCTTCAGTGTTCAGGTAAGTTGTCTATTTTTATCTTTAGTTCTTATGAATATATGAAAATTTCTGAAAAGATGATAAAATACAGCTGGATCCTCTTAAGTCAGTTGGGAGTCAGTCAGTCAGTCACACTGATGTAATGTGAAAAGGGTGAAACTCTGAATGCTTTTCATTCTGCCACTTGAGCGAGAAAGCACCGAATTCCATAGCATGATAACTGTACCTTGGGAACTTTGAATACTTGATGTATTTGTATTGCACATGTTTTTGAATACAACAATTTGAAAATTATTCCAAAATTTTGAAATGAAACTACCAAAATATTATGTACTTAAAGAACGGTTAATAAGATGTGCACTGGCTCTGATGGCTACCGTGTTTTCTGAATATAGTAGAGAACCAGGTTACATTTTTATTTATATTTAACTTGTCCACAAATCACTTAACTCAGTAGTGATTAGTCATGCTTAAAGTACATTCCCAAATAGCTGAGGATCGGGTACTGCATTTGTACAGGAATCAGATTAGGCAGGTGTGTCTGTTTTCAGGGATACTTGTCTAGAAACATTTCTCTACTGAAGAACTTTACTTTTTCTGTTGAAAAACAAATGATAAAGGTGAGCATGTGTCTCTGAAAGAAAGCGCCCTGCTCTCTTTCAGAAGAAATGGCTAAGAACAGTGGTCTGGTTCCAATAAAAATGTTGTTATGGGGTTGGGAGTTGTGATATGGGATTCATTAATAACTGTTTTTCTTATTGCTGTTCTTTTCAGTGAAGGATGGGACTTCAAGAAATTGACTTCACTTCAGAATCATTTTACACAACAGAAGAAAATGCGTTGCTGTTCATGTGGCCTTTTAAATCATCAGGAAAAGAGATGGTTGATCTCTAAACAGAATAAGAGCCATTCACAATTGTCTCCTGTTTTTAAAATACTTTAAATCCATATTTTCAGCTAGAGAATTGTGTGCTTGCAAATTCTATATTGGCACTAATTATTCAAGACCAGCACTTGAAAACACCTCCTGTACTTCATCACTGCAAATTGGGGCCTATGTTATTTGTGACATTGAAGAGTCAGGCTTGCATATGCAGTAGCTTGACTGCATGAATGTTAAAGAAGTCCAGAAGACAGGAATCTGAAATGAGCAATCATAATAGCCAAAACAATTTTATATTATTCAACTGCGGCTGCCACCACCATTTCATTGGGAGTTTAAACTTAACAACGGGTCCTACAAATTAATGAAGTTTCATGTCATAATCAAATTTAAAGGACTCACCTAACGTGGTCTATTTCTAATGAAATGCATGGGGTTGGCATTTGAGTTGTTTTGCTCCAGTCGACAAATTGAGTTACTATCTCAATAAGAAGTTAAGGAAGAAAAGCAGCCAAGCAGCTATAGCGTACGCATTTCCTACATCAGACCTGTGTAGGTGAGATTAAATTGAGTTTCCTGAACTACACCAAGCATTTATTACTAGAACTGTACACTGTGTAATATGAGGCAATTTAATCTCTTTCTAATGCACAGAATTAAGTTAGGATTGGTTATGAAAATGTATTCCATCTGAATACTTGATTTACAGCAATGTTAATAGAAATTTAATCTTCAACTCGAGTGAAAAAAGAAAAACATTTTGCAGATATAAAAAATTACAAACACATAATTGAAGAAAGCAATGTAGAAAGGACTTCACTGTGCCCTCTTTTCAAACGTAAATTGTCTATATATACAGATAAAACCCCTAAACCCCAGGAGATTTGGTAGTGGCCTAAGGCTGACATCATGTCAATGCTCAAAATTAAACAAACACCCCGAGGCACTAGCCATAGCATGCCTTGTTCTGCTGCATTCTGGGTATGATTTTGGGCTCATTTTAAAGAGCACTTTCCTATGATTGTGACTTCAATAGCATGACCTTTTGATTTCAAACACTTCAAATTATGTTTATATGTAATGAGATGGGATTCCTACTGGTGGTGCTGCTGGGATCAGCTTTGCATGTTCTGAGTAACTAAATCTGTCTGCAGTCCTCTTGTTAAAACTGTTCCCAGTTACTCCCCTCATGTTCATACTGATTTTCAGTAATTGCTGGATGGGAAACGATATCCGATCCTTGAGCATTTAAAAATGAAAATCTATTCCAAAAGAAACTAAAAGCCACGTCAAAGATTTTCACAAACAGAAGTTGAAGAACATGGGGATGTTCTGTTCCAGTTCAGGATTTCTTTACACTTGACTTCAAAAAGTATTTACTTTGGATTGGAAACTGGGCAATGGCCAAACTTTAGCTTCAAAACTTTTCAGATCAGGAAATCTGTTGGTTTATTCTTCTCTCTTCCCTGAAAAAAACACAAACAAACTATGTTGTTTCGGACAATTCAGCATTTTCAAGGAAAAAGCATTTTCTGAGCAGTATCTCCGCTCGTTCCTTTTTACCTGCATTCGTTCAACTGGATTTCTACAGCCAGTGTTTGAATGATGCCAGTGTTGTATTTCGATACGTGGTTTTCTAAGCTTTTGATCAAATTTGTTAAAACACGCATTTAGAGATGAAGCCCACGGCGTGCCGCTGGTAGGATTATTGTGCAAGTGCGGCCGCTTGCGGGGCGGGACGGACGCAAGCGCGGTGTACCGCGGCCGGCGGGGAGCTGACGGCCGGCGCCACCAGCCACGACCGCGGCAATGCTTTAAAAGCCGAGGCCGGCCCAAGGCGGCCGTGAGGCCGCGCCGCGCCAAACCGCACCGCACCGCGGCGGCCCCGGCCCCTGCCCCGCTCCCGCTCGCTCCCGCCGGCCCGCCTCCGCCTCCGCCCCCGCCTCCGCCCNGGCGGCGCCGGGGCTGCGGCGTGCCCTGGCGGGGCGGAAGGGAGGGCCTCTCGGTGCGGGGAGCCGCCGCAGCGCCGGCGGCCCTGAGGAGAGCCGGGGCGGCGGGGCGGTCAGCCCTCTCTGCTCTAGCTCAGCCTGCCGAGCAGCATCGGGCGCCTGGAGTTGAGCTTGCGCCGCCATGGCTCTCCCTGTGATGGGAGCCGTAGCGCCGTTCCTGCGGCTCTCGACCTAAATCGGCGCTAGGTCAGGTCTCTCCCATTTGGGGCTGTCTCAGTTTAAGTTAAAGCCTACTCATCAACTTCTCATACACACGTTACGAGCGTTTCTTTCTTCTCCTGATATTTTTCAGGCCTTCACGTGAAACCGGAGACCCAGACTGTCACTGCTGTAACCTGACGGTTCGATTTGAAATGGCGAGCATTACGCAGCTGTTCAGTGATTTGTGTGAAGCGCACTTGACAGGTTTGCCGTGGAAGGTCCACCTGGGCAGGCAGAAGGTCAGCAAGAGAAGGGCTAAGCAAAATCTGAAAAGGGTTGCTTATAACGCCCTCTTCATAAACCTCTTTCAAGATGAGGCTCGTAAGCTGCAGTCAAACATTTCCAGGCTTCCAGTGAAAAACAAAATTTTGATGCTGTCTTTCAACTTGAGAGTTGGCGGCCTAGGTGCTCAAGCAGATAGACTGGAGAATCTTGTGGAGGAGCTGGAAACTGCTGAGTGCTTGCCGTTTACTGAGGTTAATTCTGTCTTGGATCTCTTAGTTCAGCTTGCTGGAACAGGTCCTCCTCAGCTTGTACCACAAAAAAAGGACTATTTTCTGAACAACAAATACGTCGGGAGAAATGTCAAGTATCAGGGTTATGATTACTATGATGTAAGTGTATTTGAAGCTGACATACAGTCTCTAATAACGAATGAAGAATGTCAGTTCAACGACACAATTCAAAGGACGCTTCAGATAATGGAGGCTGCACCTGGCACGGGACTCCCTGCCATAGGGCTGTTCTCACAGAACTATCCTGCTGGCGACAAGTTTGAGAAAGAAACGCGGGTCTCGCTCTTCGGCGCTCTTGTCCATAGCCGTACATATGATATGGATATCAAGCTGGATTTACCACCAGTGCCTGACAACGCAGATTTGTCTGGACTTGCAATTAAAGTATGGTGTCATTTGTTTTGGACTTAAGAGTGTATGTGTGCTTTCAGTATGCCGCTTTGAAACTCTAGTTTAAAATGTAGGTAGTCGTTTAATTTGTAATAGAAGCATACAGGGCTGGAATTTAAGATGGAGCAGGGATCCTTTTCTTTGCTGAGAACCAGATAAGCTTTTTGGATTCAGAGATTTATGATAACAAAAACCTTGGTCTTGTCCTATAACTGTGTAAAAAACCATCACGTGGCCATAGGCTTTATGAGGTTAAGCCATGAGCTGTACCTGTGTCTTCCCCACCCCAGTAATCTTTTGCTTGCGTTTTTGCCTGCTTTGTGCATTGAACTCCTTTGCGTTATTGCTGACTTGCTACTGTTCAGCCTGACTGCATAAGCGTTCCTGTCGGAATGTATGTGTGTTGCTGTTCGGATTACATTACCTAACTTGCTGTATTTTCTCATTGGCTTGTTGTATCTTAAAACATTTTTTTCAGTTATTATATTTCATTGAACCTCCTAGTTTCCACTGTCCTTTTACCTTCTCCATGTGTACAGTTCCTACTGTATCTTTTTTCCCCTTTTGTTCATATTTTTGCTATGTTTTATTCTCATAGATGTAGTAGATAAACTTGTTGGTTTTTTTTTTCCTTCTTTCCATTTTTACTGTGTGTAGGTAGGTATGTACTTTTAATCCTCCTTTTGTTCCCTCTACTTCACATATGGATAGCTCTTGCAATTCCCCTAACTCTGGGTCTCAATTGAAACTTGCAGGCAGACACAATAAAAAAGAAAACCCCTGTGCCATTCAACGTGCACATATGGATGTAAGTCAAACTTAGGGGAGGCAGAACCTTTTTGAGTAAGTGCTGTACTCTTTCCATGAGACTGGAAGATTTGCGATTTCTTGAAGAAATCGCTTTTTATGTGGGTGTGATTGTCTTTTACTAAAATTGAGTACTCTTCTGCAAATACAACCCCTCTTGAGTGGGAGGTGAGGATGTGGCATATACACCGTTCAGACACCTGCAGATCTTCTGCATATGAAAAAGAGAACAAACTATGTTAGTCAGCATTAACAAAATGTTTACAGATTTGAAGAATTAGGGCCTGGAACGTTTGCTCAAATGAAATACTGAGCAGTATGATTTCATTAGTGTTGCATATTGTTGAATTTCCAGACCTCAGATTCTCAATTTGTAGAACTATATGCTTACCAAAGGACTAGGTTTCAAGTTTAACACCAACAAACTTAGTCTGTTATTTTGATGGTGATTGTTGTTTTATGTATAGGCATTAATACCAGTAGAGACTTATCATATTAAAAGAATGTTTACAGAAAAAACTTAACAGATGTAAAGGGAGGGTGGACGACACAGGTTGAGTCACGCAGAGTCACTTGATCACGAATGATAGTGGAGCATCTTCTTTATTAGCGTATGTTTCTTCAGTAAAATGTTTTCACATATAACACTTGAACTCTCTCTGACAGGTTCCCCAAAGTATAGACCAGTCAGAAGATGAGGGATTCCAGTCAGCATCCAATCTGACTCCCGATTCTCAGTCAGAGCCGAGCATGACTCCAGACATAGACTTGTGGGATGCAGTGCTTACATATGGACCCAGCAAACGAAGATGTTGGGAAAGAATCGGATAGTATGTGTCTGATGTTACTGGCAAACTTAGTGTGCATCATATGCAAATGTATGAAGGTGCATTTTATCTTGGTTCCAAATGACCTCAGTATAGTGAAATGTGCATATTTAACTCATAGAATTCAACATGCTGCGTTAATGATTGAGAAAGGGATCAAGGTTGTGCAGTTTCAACAAACTAGATCTTGGATTGCAGCTGTTTCATAGGAAGAGATAAAATCATCTTTGTCAAAAACACAAGGGATTATGGGAACACTCGCTGTTTGTGTGAAATGCAACATTTTTCTAACTAATCAGACTTCTTATGCACTATACAATTTATCTCAGTCTAAAATGATTCCCTGTTTTCAGTTTCAAAAGAGAAAGTGGCAGGTGTAAAGCACTAGAATAATTAAACCTGTATCTCCCAGTATTGTACAGTATTGTATTCCTTTTCCCTGTCTGTAACCAAAACAGACATTATTATAATAGATTTCTTGATGGTGTAGTTAGACTTGTAGTTTTTTTGGCTGTTGAGTAGAAGATGCATCTCCTGAGAGAAGGCTCTATATAGCCCTGTTAAAGCTTCCTAGCTTCCCTAAAATGGAAGCACAAAAAAAAAAAAGGCAGGTATCTTCCTTACATTCCTGTTGGACAGCAGTGTGCCTGATTCTTGGAGGAACTTTGCTCTGTATGTTTTCTGTAATTTTAAGTAATAATCTGCTGTGGCTGTTGCAGTGGTTGTACAGTGTTTTTAAACTTCTGAGCCTGAGAAGCTCAGAAACTCAGAATTTCCCTGATCTGATTTTTCAGAGCCACTGTAGCACACTCTAGCTTCGTTCCTAGTACAAGAGAGTTTTTCTTGCTCCCGTTTAGACTGTAAGGATCTTGGAGTCAAATATAGACCATATGCCTGACAGCTTTCAGGTAATGCGTGCTACTAGAATGCAGAATTTTTGGAAGAATTGGAAGGAGAAATTGTTTTGGAGGGGGTAGTAATCCTCACATGTTAATACAAGTCAATCCTTACGTGTTAATACAAGTCATTATAGCATTTTGAGCATATTGCTCTTTGAATATCTGAATATTTGTACATTTGAACATGTTTGAATATTAGTATTACATGGACCCCAGAAATCTGGTATATATTGACCTCATTTTCCTAATGTGAAAACTGCGTCAGGGAGTTTTCACTCCCACAAAAGAAGCTGGTAATTATCTGTCAAGGTTTCTGTCTCTGAACTGATATTCAAATTATCTACCTATTTGCTGTACTGATTTTGAGCTATGGTTTCATTGACTGAATATTCCCTTGAAAATATACTATATGAACTAGTAGCTTTTTCTGTGGTCAGTACTGGCTGTGTAAAATTCTGAAATGCCTTTTTTTTCTCTTTAGCAGATATATTTCTTTCTTTTCATATCATCACCTTGCAATGTTGTGTTTACTCTCTGACACAGCCCACCTGGTAAAAAAGAGGAACCGTATCTTACTGAAGCTGGGAGAGAAGCTTTTGACAAATTTTACAGACTTCGAGAAGGGGAATTGCAGCTGTTCAGTAATACTGTACTGCAGCTCCCACAGCTCGTGCTAATGAAGGAACCCGAACTGGTTAAGGATGTCCTGAATGTCCTCATTGGTGTAGTATCCACTACATTTTCACTCAATCAGGTATGGAAGATTTTTAACTGTGCATCTTAGTCGCATCTTTTTTATTTCTTTGTAGGGGTTTCCTCTTTAATACTTTTATTTCTTTTCAGATCTTGCAGTTGTGGATACTGTTAAAAAGTTGAATGTGACCTAATGGCAATAAGGCAGTATTTATATATTGTAGTTATTATGTTATGGCAATAGGCTAGGAGTATCTGTAGTCCTCTAAGTGAAAATAGGTTTATGAATACTTGAAAATAGATGTGTAAATAGTTTTGTAGATTATCTAATTCCTTATAGAAAATCCAATGTGTCTTATTCTGTATATTTGAAAATACCATTCATACTCCTGAAATTTTGCTACAATATGTTTATCACGCTGTCCTGGTTATATAGTCTCACTCACCAGGGTATCGAAACTGATAATTTGTCTGCTTTTATTTTTGTGTGTAAATGCTTGCTATTTTAAATTGGAATACAGCTATGAAATAGTTGAATCTGCCTTTTTTTTTTTTTTTCCCTCCCTAAATCCTTTTAGGCTGCTCAGACTTTTGTGATAAAGGAGGGGGTATATGTATCTGGAACTTCACCAGAGACAATGCACAGCCTGCTCTCAGAAGTTGCAGAGTATGGAACCTATTACACTCGACTAAGTCGTTTTTCTCTTCAGCCAGTTTTAGATTCTTCATACAGCAAAGGACTTGTGTTTCAGGTAAAACAACTGTATGAAATCATCTAGATTTAATGGGCCAGTTATCTTAGGTAGAGAAGGTAACTTTGATTTCGTGTAAAGCTGGAATTTCTGCGTTCTGCAAAACTGCCAAACATTTTAAGCCTAATGTTCATCCCAGGTCGGCAATGAACAGTGCCGCTGCATTTAAATCACAGCTCTGTGTGCTTAGGGCTTGCTTGCACTGAAACACATGGGAAAAGGTCTTCATTACCTGAAGTGTGATTTGTTGTTCTGCTGAGGACTAAAGGAATATAATTTTAAAATGTTTTTAAAGCATTACACATTTATACATTAAGATGTATAAAATTAAAATACAAGAATTTTTTAATACAGTATGTATATATGTAATATATTTTTTTAAAATGAAAACTGCAGTAGAGAAATATGATATTTAATAGCTTTAATTACTTTTTCTCGGTTCAGAATTAAGTACAAATTGTCCCTGTCAGTCCTCTGTATATTGTGCTGAACTGTATGTACGCTATGTAGTATGAGGTGATTTCATCTCTTTCTAATGCATAGAATTAAGTTAGGATTGGTTATGAAAATGTATTCCTTCTGAATATTTGATTTACAGCAATGTTAACAGAAATTGAAGAAGAAGGTCTCTCTCCTTGTCTTGTTTGAAAAAGTTCTAGATGAGTTTTTTCCAGTATCTAATTTAGGCATGAAAGTAAGAAAAGAGGTTTCCCTAGGTTCATATTATAGCTGTTAGAGAATGAGGAGCTCCTCAAAGGGCAATTCAAAGAAGCTGAACCAAAATGCTTTCTTATGCTGTGCGTGGGTACAGGCTTCGTGCTTTGGATGTATAAAGAATACAGAGGAGTCATCTGGCTAATTTGAATGTCTGAAGTTGCACGGACTCTTTTCTTCCCCTTACTTTGGTATACAAGTCCCTCTTACCTACACATGCAGATTATTTTACTAAAAGGTTTGTTTTCATGCTGATGCAATTGATGTGAGACATAGATAGGCTATTAACAACTTCAACAGTAAGACTTTAAATATTTTCTGTTGATACTAGGCATTCACAAGTGGGCTGAGAAAGTATCTTCAGTATTACCGAGCCTGTGTTTTGTCAACACCTCCTACTTTAAGTCTTCTCACAATCAGCTTTCTCTTCAGAAAATTAGGTCGTCAGTTGAGGTAAGAGAATAATGTTAAATATTTAAGCTTTTCATAGCAGAAGAAATGTGATCTATTTCTTCATGTACACTAAAAGAGACAATGTTACACGAGCATTCTTACATATTCTTTCAGTATTTTTCCTCTATTTTAACAGAAAGATTTCTTTATATCCATCAGATTCTAGGGAAAATGTAAGGTCTTTATATTCACTTTCTTTGCTATCCCTGTTATCATTCAGCTGATACAGTAGCATTGTTTGATATTCAACTTTAGCAAAGTTCATCATTGTGATCTCAGAGACTTCTGGCTGAAATTGTTCCATATGTTTTAATATTGTTTTTTAGGTATTTAGCTGAACTTTGTGGCATAGGAACAACAGCGCTGGCGATCAGTGGTGGAGCTGGTGATTCATTCCCTACGGTGATAATTAATTTGATGTTTTTAGGTTTGGGTTGGGTTACAATGTTAATATTTTTCCAAATTAGGTAGGATTTTACATAAAATTGGTCCTTCTGCGACCAAAGATAGGGCCTTGGACCTCCAGTTAGAATGCCATGATCCTTTCTCCAGATATTTTAAAATTTGGAGTTCTGTGCTGTGTTTTCAGTTCCTAAAGTAAAAAAAGGACTCAAAATAAGCCTTAGAGTGCATTTCTTTCATTCTGAAGGAGGTGTTTGTAGGAAGTCAAATGAATCCAGCTCTAAACACACTTGTTTTCCTCCAGTGACTGTAAAGTGAGCTTGAGGTAACTAGCTCAGATAAAGTGATCTTAATTGCAGATAGCTAGAGGAAGCGAGATGAATCCTGCCCTCTGTGTCTAGTGAAACATGTAAAGCTGTGTATATATGTCTTTTATTAGAGTTGTAGTGAAGTTTGTTGCCTAACATTAGAATATTTTTCAATTTTTTAGGGTGTTAAATTGCTTTCATACCTGTACAAAGAGGCTCTCAACAACTGTAGCAATGAGCATTATCCAGTTCTTCTGTCTTTGTTGAAGACGAGCTGTGAACCATACACAAGGTGCGTCCTTACTGTTCTCTGCATAATTGTGTTTAAGAGCAGTTCTGAATTAGTAATCTGGTGAGTAACTCTGCTAATTTAGCAACGGCTTTTAACATTTTCAGAGAAAATGTAAGATGTGGCTGTATCTGCAAAATACATAGTAAAATTAATTCATTTTGCTGAATTCTTTCTTTCTCTTTTCCAGCTAGTTACC
>VZTV01031920.1:0-19874 GCA_013400875.1 Anhinga rufa
CCCCCCAGTAAATACAAATGGACAAAACTGATAAAACACTATATTTTTTTTTCTTCCAGAAGCAGCAGTGCCTTCTGAGTCTGAAAGTGCTACTTGCAGCTTGCAACTGCATTGAGCCTTGCAAACTTCCTCTGTAGTGTTTTTTTTTTTAGCACAGACACAGATCTGTGAGAAAAATGACAAGATCCCATTGCTTGATCTTTCTCTGAAATCACTTTTCAACACGCAGCTTCAGGAAAAAAGGTGCAGAACAAGTGTGATGTGCAGTGGATCATTTGACGGTCTTTAGAGGGGTCAGGCTATATTCTGAAGGTTGCTTTTGAATTTGTCATTTTTAGAGCAACTTTCAGTTTGCCAGATGTTTGTCTCAAAGACTTGCAATCTGGAAAAGTAAGGAAATAGGTGTTCATTATTTCTGGGTACAGACTGGCACATCAATGTTTGTATTGTGGCAGGAGAGGCGTATTTTTAATATTACCAAATTTGTAGATGACATCGAATACTTCAGTTAGTAGCACTGCAATTAAATGATCAGACAAGATAACACAATACCTACTCACTTTTATAATTCAGAAAAGGTAGTAATAGATAATATCCAATATTGCTCAGGAAGTCCACATACTCCACCTGTCAGAAGAGGAAATGATCTCTAAACAAAGAAATGATAAGCATCATCAAAAGCCGACAGCTTTGTGGGCTCTTGTATTACGTAGGGCTGTCCCCAAGTTACCGAGTAGATCTGGCGTTGAAGTCCACGTCAGGGCTGCGACGTAGCCACCAGGCAGACAAAAAAAAGAAAACCAAAGAACAAGCTGTAGCACTGTGGTGTCACCTGACAGAGCCATCAGACACCTCCTTCCGTTTGCTTCTCTTGCTCTTTCTAACGTCTGCCTGCCTCTCCTTCCAGCACCTTCTAGCCTTGCCTCAATGAAGACCATAGCATCTAAAAACACCATCTTTCAAACCTTCATTCTCAAAATCTGGTCCACTATTTTATAGGTGTGTATTTCACCTAAAATCTTCCTTGGGCCTTTTCAGTCTCTGAATGCCTCCAAAATGAGGAATGGTGCTTAATTGGAGAGCAATTATCACACTTTATGTCAGATTCTTTCCCTTTTGCTATTATCATCAATAATCTATTGAAATCAAGGGACTTAATGAAAATCAAGGGTCTTTTGTTTTTTTTTTTCTTAAATGTGGCCTTCAGTGCACTTTCCCTGCACAAAAGGATGCTGACAAGTAGAGTCCGGAGTGGAGCGCTGGGACAGGCTGGACTCGAGCCCACCGCTCAAGGTGGTGGTGATGGCGAGAGTACGATTACTGTTCATCAGGGCTGAGGAACGGGCAGCAGAGGACTGCTGTGATCCTACCAACAACCGAGGGGTTTGTCTGAGCAAGTAACTGGCCTGTTAACTAGATTTTAAAATGGACAATTGCTATTTCCCCAGATGCCAGCTTCTTGGGATCAGACCAAATTAGAAAGCTGAAATGCTCAGACTGATCCTTTTGTCTCTTCAGCAACTTACCTCGCACCCAAGCAGGAATCCCGCCGGCACACCAGGGCACTGGAGCAGGAGCCCCTTGGTGTGCTCTTGCCACAAAACAGGTTTCTGTTTGCATCCTGAGCATGTTACTGCAGGGTCTTGGGCACAGCAATGTGTTTCAAACCACTGCAGACCTACCCAGTGCCATCAGGGTGAGGGGAAGACAGCAGGAATCTTAAATTACACAAATTACCATAAGGCTGATCTTCAGACAACACAAAGGCTCTTCGTTTCACCTAACAGTTAACGCTTCTGACAGAAAAACTTTTTCTCTGTGTAAAGGCAGACAGAGCCCAGGAGTCACTGTATCAAAGAGAATCGAGATCAAAGTGATCTCTGCTGTGCATCATCAACTTACATATCTGAAATTTGCCTCTCTACCTCCCCTCGCTGCTGTAGTATGATGTATTATTTAACATTGCGTTTAATTCTTTCATAAGAGATCTACCAAGTTTAGTTCAGGTCTAATGTTCTGTTATTGAAAGGGGGTTGGTCGGTGGGACCTATCCTGAACATGTCTCCTCCCTGCTGCTGTTCATCCCTGCATACTTCTCTGCTTCAACATCTCAGTTATCACACACCTTCCTTTTAGCCAGAAAAAGGAAGAGATTTTTTTAAACACCAGACAAAAAAGAAAAAAATGTCCTAGCTACATGGTGATTTCTTTTTAAAGCAAGAAAACATGAAACCATGTTGAAATTATGTTCCACAAATGCGAGTGAAACAGATTCACAAAGCTGAAGTCCAGTCCTTTCTGTTTTTATTCTGTGGGGGTGGGAAGGCAATAGGCAGTGTGATAGGAAGGAGGAAGAAGTCCTCTCTCCTCTTAGCAGTTTTCAAGTTCTGTTACATCCACTTGCCTTCAAACAGTCCATATTGCCCTTCATTCACAGAAATAAAATACCATGTTAAGGATAAGGTGCGTTGAATGAGTTCCCTCCGCTATATGAAAACTAGAAAAACCTGCAAAGAGGCTATGTCAGCAATAAGCAAATAATAATAGAATAAATAACAACAAATAGGGTAAACATTAACAGGTAACAGGCCTTGATGCAGAAGTCAACTCTATATATTATACCAGATCTGTTTCTTACAGCCCAATGAAACGAGAACAATGCATAGGCATTTTAAGATAAATACAGTATCTTTCTAAAAGTGTCACATCCTCTTGAACTTCACCACCCAGTCCTAATGGATCAAAACAATATACTCCAGTTATTAGCATCCTGGTCAAGAACTGACTGCCTTCCCCAAAAAACAGGCTTAGAATAAAGGCTTGTTAATTAATTAAAGACATTCTTTCAACAGGATTGAACTGCCCCTAAACCTAAATGGACTCTTGATACATGTATTTGAGGCTTGACTGACCTCTCATAGGAGTAATTATTAATTAATAATTAATTATAGCAGCCTTATCCTTCAAGTATAATAATGGTTTTTCTTGAGGTACATGTGGTTCCCAGGAACACATGGTAACAGCAAATAAATCCATAGATCTGAAATTTAATGAGGCAAATGCATTGATCATCACAGTCTAAACATTTATGCTTTTCAAGAAGCCACATCTGCCTTCAGACGTGCCATCTGGGGGAAAATAATACATCTATTTTCAGTATTAGATGAGCGAGAATGTCAGTGTCCCAATTTAGAATTTAAAAGTTCAAAAACTCTTTGTAATCTAATGCTCAAACAGTACCTGCTGCTGTGTTGACTAAAAGCATCTCTGAGCATTGCTAAGGCAGAGATTTGTCTCTAAGAGGAAAGGCTGAATAGAGCAGCTCAGGTGTAAACTAGCAAATAATACACTTGCAGAAAATATTTTATTCAGCATGCTAGCTACCTTTTTTATTTTAAGCTAATTTGGAGAAAACAGCAACCAGTTATCATGCGAGGCAGTAGAGCAGTAGGGCTGGAGCCTTTTCTTGGAGGTGACCAACTCCCAGTACATCAATTGAAAATTTTATTAAGTTTCTCCACCTCACTTTCTCAAATACAGCAGCCAAAAGTCCAGAAGTATAGCATAGCACTTTGGTACTGCCTGGTTTAGGTGAAAATGCATTTTCTTTAGCCATTTTCCCATTGTGAAACTTTCTATTTTGAGCCATAAATTATATTCTGAAGGTATTTTAATTGAATGGGAAAACAAATGACATTTTTATTATTTTGTAGAGTTAGGAAACATCATGGAGATAAAAAAAAATCTATGGGAGTTATCTATCATATTATTCTCTAAAACAGCTGTCTACACTGGAAAACTAGAACCAGAGACTTCCAGAAATCACAGAATAATTAATTCTCAGCTCTTTTCTATCCATCAACTGCAGCCTTTTTTCTTTCAACTCTAAGAAGATTATAAATGCTGAGTTACTTCGGGCTATCTGAGCAGTGATTTGGATTTCAAATGAGAACTGTCACAGTTGAAAGCTTAAAGCTCTGTTTGCTTGGCAATCCCCACTCTATTTTCAGAATTATGTTGTCAGAACTGTTTACAATCCAGAGCAAATTACTGACTCAGAGAGGTGCAAATCCACCAAGCTCTCCAGAAAGTGATTTCACATGCATTGAAATAAATGCCATTACTTTACATTTATTCCATGCTAAACAAGAAAATTCATTTGGCTCAAGAAAAAAAAAGAAGTAGGAAGCAAGATATACCATCACCAGCAGCACTGACAGAAATACGCAGGGA
Source organism: Anhinga rufa (assembly GCA_013400875.1). Taxonomy (NCBI): domain Eukaryota; kingdom Metazoa; phylum Chordata; class Aves; order Suliformes; family Anhingidae; genus Anhinga; species Anhinga rufa. The sequence goes on from VZTV01031920.1 coordinate 4,234, forward strand.
GAATAACGCTTCAAAGCTGCTCAGCTGCCTACGGCTCTGCTATTCCATGCAAATAACTAGTGTTTTCCCTTTACTCTAGGTGCTGTCATTTATCATCTTTATCTGCTACATTGCATCTGTAGCCACCTCTTTCATGATGGCACCACTCCTAGAGTTTCTGCTGGCACTGTTTCGGTTTTTTGCCTATGCCTCCAAACTTAATGAGAAGTTTAAAGGACTTTACTGGCCTTTGATGGTAAGTGAAATGTGCAATATAAAAACACATTTAATTGTACAGTATAATGAGTAAAAGGGACTATATGGGAGTTTAGGCTGACTGTTAACAACTTTACCCCCTTACTGGAAACATGTCCATATTGCCTCTCATTCAAAAGGTCCCAAAGCACTCTTTAAACTATGCTACAATACATACTGCAGCTTTCTTGGCGCTGACACAAAGCATGGTTTTAGTAAAGCACAGAATTTATGCCCAATTCCAGGCAAATGGCTTGGGGCCGGATCTTCATAAGTAAGCAGCATAAGTTGACCTAAGTCTGACCACTGCTGGGGTCTCCTTAATATTGCCACCCTTACAAATGGGGAAACTGAGGCACGCTATTTAGTAACACATATACTTTACTAAAATGTTTTAAAATAGTCAGGTGAGTGCTGTTGAAATGCAGAGTCATACTCACATGCAAACAGACAGCTGCTTTTGTTACGGGTGGAAGCCCTTGCCGGCAGATGCTCATTCACACAGGAAACCACTGGCTATTCACTGGGGAGTTTTCAGGTTCGTAGTTGCAGGTGATGATTGCACACTGGCCACTGGATGTCTCTGTTGCTTCAAACATATATTGTAAATGGAGCATTTTTCTAGCAGTACAAATACTGAAAAAAAATGCTAATCCAATCGATTTGGATTCTCTTTTGGTACAGCTTTGCAACAGTTCCTCATAGTGAGATTTGATTTAGAGCTCTCAATGTATAAAAATAACAATAGCAGTGACTTTGACTATGACAGTGTGCATGGTTTTCAGATAGTGATCTCAGTTCCATCGTTTTCCCGTTTTCTACATGCATCTGATTCCAGAACTAAGACAAAAAAGCACACTTGTATGTTTATTACATCCATTACCGTAATATACTCCAGCCGCAGAATGTAGATAATTGACCTCATCCTGATTTCAGAAGAGTCAGGTTTCTAGCAGGATTTGTGTTTTGAGAGAGTATCTTATTCATCCATCTGTTCTGAAAAGGCAGAAGATCTAATTCTGAAGAGAGGTCAAGATACCATCATTCCAGCTCACATGATTTACACATGCCCTGGGAATCACAGCTCTTTATTTAATATACAGTTCAGAGACACTGTTGCTCCAGCACATCACTGCTTGTATTGTAGGGCATGGCCCCTGCTCTGCAGAGCTACAGTCTCAGCCACAGAAGCATGTATTTCGATGATAGCAATGGGTATGGTCACTTCAGGCTAGCAGCTGGAGTTACAGGTGTACATACTAAGTATAAATCATAGCTTTGAACACTAAACAAAGGGTTTAGTTCCTAAATGAGGAGTTCCTACAGACAGGCCTACTTCTGTAAGGAAACAAGCACATGCTTGTTCCTCATGGGAACTGGTACGCTCCTCCAGAGCCTTTGGTACTGCTTAAACATGGGACTTTTTAAGGCATTTCAAATTACTCTTCCATTCGCCCTTGCTGCACTCCAAGTTAAATGTCACAGAAAGATAGCCCTTCTCAACCTGAAGAAAGATCTGCCTGACATACGCATGTTAAAAGTAGGATTTATACCAAGATCTGTAAGAACAGAAGCTAATGCCACAATTCTGGTCATCTCGCATTTAAAAATATTTCCCAGATGAGCAATTCATCCGCTACAAAATACCAGGCTGTAGTCACACTCCAGCATTAGGCAAGTCCACTGACACAGCAACAAAGGTTTCTAATGGTAATTTCTGAAATAATTTTAGAGGAGTTTGTATGTTGGGATTACATGACTAATCTGAGAATGCAAAATTGCTTATTTTACAGGATTTCTTGTGGTGCGTCACTGCTGCCATTATTTACTTTGCCATTTCAATTGCTGCTGTCTCAAAATATAATGATGGAGCATCTAAAGCAGCAGGAGTAAGTAGATGTGAGCTTTCCACTTAGGTATTTTGGTGAACTGCATATGGACATACTTTAGAAACAATTCAATTTTGACCACATTGCAAGTAGCAGAAGTTTCTTCAATTAACTAACTGAGAATTAGATTTGCCTAAAGCAAGGAAAAAATGGTCGGTTATTTAGAAAAAACAGGTTTTGAATCATGAATACTTTTTTCATCCTAACAGTGCTGCTCAATGTTAACTGTACTACTCAGGGAAGGCACCTATTCTGCTTTTTAATTTCACCAGCTGTACAGGGAAGATAGACTTCTCTGTTACTGCAAAGAACATCAAGATCCTTGAATGGAGGAAATAATAATAATAAAGAAATCAAACCTGTAAATTAACTAACTTCAACCTCCTGCTTCTACTGCTTCATTTTACTTGGATGGGTTGAAACAAGCGCAGTGTCCTTTTACCTTCCAGTATATGGACTGCCCAGGAGAGAGCCTTCGTCATCAGCATTTTGTGTTCAGAAATAAGATACAGCCTCTCCATCTGCAACTTGACTCTAAGCATCAGTAATGTATGCAACACAAATAAAATTTGCACAATAATTTTAAAAAATAGGTAAGAACAATACCCAGTAGTGTTAGCCAGCAGCCCTTACCAAACCATCCCATGTCATACACAATTTCAAAACAAAGGCCTTGTTTTAATATTTGTCACTCCATTTAGACATGGAGCAGTGCAACACAGCATTTACCCTAGCTTCTCAGACTGAAAACCAGCCTATTCTTGCCACACTGCTGCTTCTTTGACACTAAATAGGTAACTCCAGAATCATTTTATCTCAATCTAGTTCACTTTGCAAGACATGTCTCCTTGCAAACCAGTAAAAAATTATTTCCAGAGAAATCAAGGTGATTTCTTGGTAGCAAGGAGATGCCTTGGGATGGTGGAGGTGCAGGTTATGTTCTCTAGCTCCTGGCACAGAGCAATGCTGATGCTCAGAATGTGCCCAGAGTCAGAGAGGGATGTAGCCTGGGGAAGGGCTAAGGACACATCTGATAGAGCAGGAATCACTACTCAAGCTCCTAAATTAGCTGTAATTTAGTTGATGCCAGTGGGTCACAAGACATTTCCCTTCCCTGTCGTCTTAGAAAGGCACAGGCAAAAAAAAAAAAATAATCAAGCCCAAGTTTTCTTTAGGAATTTTTCTTGTGTCGGTTAGGCTTATTTTGGTTTATCATTGATAGACGTGAACTGTTGTTAAAGAGAGTATTTTTTTGCCATTTTAGGTGTTTGGATTTATAGCCACGATAGTCTTCGCCATTGATTTCTACATAACCTTCAATGACCTGGTTACTTTTCTCAAGCAAGGCAGTTCCGATTCCCCTGAAGGGCGCAAGTCAGAAGGTAGGTAAAATTCCCCACTTTGGTTAAATGAGTATGTAATGTGAGATTTTCTTCTCCATTTCACCCTTCAGGGGAGCAAGAGCACTCAGTAACAACAGTTTCTATTCTTGGCTATCTTGGTTTTGTATGCCACAACTATGCTGAATTATGAAGCTGCTTAGTCTTAAAATACAGCAACTGGAATTGCAGTGATTTATAAAGAACTAGCAAGCCAGGAATGTAATGTAAAGTTTTGCGCCATCTAACTTTAAAAGGCCCCAAATCCAATTATAGAAATTATTGTACAGCACAGCCTTTTTTCCTCCCATCGCGGTCTTACTTTAAAAATAAACATCTACTTCTTTTTTAATAACTTAATAATTAACATCCATTAGTCCACAGTCTTTTATGTCCAATAGTGCTTTTCTCTTTATAATCTCTTTACCATGATTGTCACTTATTCAGGGTCAAGCTTTGACCATCTGTGGGCAAATAGCCTTGAAATCCAAGGGCCACACAGCATAAAACTAACAAGATTGTTATCGGATTTCTTTCCAATATAGGAGGTACGGTCTACCTCAAATCAGACAGATCCACTTAGACAAAAATAAAAAGAGGAACCCAATGTTGGGAGTCCAAACCCAAGCCAAGTCAAGTCAGGACACGGGTAGCTATTTCGCAGTATGCAGGAGCCCAAATCAGGGATCATGCCCCTGTGATACTCACACAGATGAAAAAGACTGCTCCACACTTAAAAACATATAAACAAACAAAACATCCCAAAAAACACTCCACACACAACCAAAACCCATAAAACCCCTCAAAAACAAACACCCAAGACATGTACAGAATCCTAGAAGGTATTTAGTAATGCTAACAGCCTTTCCTAGGTATTTTAATAGACTGCTAAATGTTTTGCAAGCCTTAGGCCAAAAGGAGACAAAGGAAAGAATGAAAGGAACAGATCATAGGAAACAAGACTGTTTGTCCCCACAAACTGAACTGACCTCAGAAGAGTTATCAGGTCACAAGGGTACAAAATTAGGCTAAAGATTATATTTAATTTCCCTGGAGATGGAGAAATATATAAACTTACAAATATGCAGTCATGCAGCTTTGTGTCGATGATTTGACCATGCAAGAAGGGCTCTGCCCTGCAGTACTGCTCCTCCAGCACCACACTCGCATTCTTGATGTAGCTCTCAACTGCTGAGGCCAGAAATCCCCTGCTTCCTTGCAAGCCAAGTCTTGAGCTTGGGCAAGATGTACCTCTATAGGCCTATCGGGATTTCTTAACATCTTAAAGCTTCTGGTTTTCAGATACGTTTAACTGGCAGTGTGTAACCATGACCCACAGCAAAGAGCAATACTTCTAGTACAGGAAGCATGTCTTTAGCAGACTTCCTCTTGGTGGTCATGCTAACAATAACATCTCTGCAACTTCTTTCACCTGAACTGTTACCTACATTGTAGTGGTCTAAGTACCTCTCAGCAGCCTCTCAAGTCCTTTGAAACACCATTTAAAGCTCCATCATGTTAGAACTGTCATCTTACAAGCCTTTTCCTAAATATGCCACGTCCTTTGAAGCAGACACCTGCCAAAGAGCAGCATAGCTCCCCCAGCAACAGCTAAAGCTGACGTGGAAATTTCCAGTTTTCATTTTCACTATTGTTCCTTGTTTTAAATTTCAGATGAAGACTCAGATTCCGACTCAGACTGAAGAACTGAACACCAACCAAGTGTGAAGGGAAGATGATCAAGCACTTTCCTCTTTGCTTGAAAGCACTGCCAATTGAAATATCTGCCTTATTTCAGCCTCAGTATCCTCTTTCCACCTCACTGTTTATGGAATCACCACAGCACAGACAGGGCAGTATGTCGAAAAGGAGACTCTTCCCAAAGCCATTAAAACACTCCTTTTCAGAACTATGGATTTTATAGTAGTTCAACCTGCTGGAGGGGTCTGTATCCAAACAGCACATCTCAATTCTCCATTGCCCCTCCTTACTCAGCACTACCGTGTGTTGAGTAAGTGGGAACATAGTATTTTAAACCTATAAGAGGAGCTTTTAATATGCTTTCTTAATTCCAAATCTTTAACACTTCTAGCTTTTATACTTCTTGTTGTGCCAAAGAAGGGAGGCTCAGAATGCCTCTACTTTATTTGTATTTTTCTTGATTAACAGTATTTCTTTATCTAAAGTCTGAATATTCCCGTATCTCACGCACTGAAGGCATAGATTATAGTTAACATGTTGGTTTCAATGCATTTATATCTACTGCCTATCCACGACAAGAAAAAGTGACAACTGGAAATCTGCAGCAAGAACAAACCTCAAAGTATAATTGTGCCGCAGGGTAGCCAGCTTATCAAACATTCAGTATCACTTTTTCAAGCTGCTTGGATGGGGTCACAACCCATCTTCTGCAATTTCACCACAGATACAAGAGAGAATAGATGAGGCATCGCCTTACTGGCCCCTTCCTACCACTTGCATGGAAGCCCTTGTATGTGTTTGCACATACAGGTAAGGAAGGTTTGCCAAATACCATCCGTTATCTGCCTATCAAAGCCTGCAAATATTTGTGTGCAAGGTATCACTGTCTGATCTCATGCTCTGTGTTGCGAACACTGGTCCTCCCATGGGAGTAGCGCTGGACTTAGTCTACTGGGTTCGCAAAACAAACAACTGTTTCTGTAAAACTCAGGATACCTGGGCCCCAGGAGGGCAATACATCCTTCCCACTGTGAAAAGGCAAAAAAACCAACCTCTGAACTAAAGAATGTCTGCAATGAAATTCATCTTCCCAGACCCCTTTTTTGGTGTGTGTGTTTTTGGCTTTTTTTCCTCGTGGAAGGACATGACTTATCTTGTGTCCTAGTATTGTGGGGGAAAAGCTTTCTGAATTTACAAGAAGGTGTTTTCATGGGTAGCACAACCTGCCTTGAAATATTTGTGTCCACCAGTAAACACCTACTGCTTGGAAAAAGCATAGCATGCGATATATATGGCATCAGATACGTCTATTTCAAAGAAACCTGTATACATTTTTTAAAAGTTAATATAGTACCAGAACAGATGGCCTTAACAAAAAGTAATTAAAATGAGAGCAGATGGTACTAACAGAGTAAATTAAAAACAGGGATAAAACAATAAAGGCAGATTTCCTTTGGAACAAAATTGCTGCTTGGGTTCCAATTCCCTGCTAGCAGCTGGCTGCTGACAGGCACAAACACGGTACCTAACAGTGAGCAGGTGCTTGGGAAGGTGCTGGCGAGATTCGGAGTTGTCTAACAGGCAGCTCCTACATCTCCTGTTTCCAGACCACTGAATAAAAGCAAAACAAATGGTTGCTTCCAAATGTGACAAATAATCTTTGCTTTTATGAGAGCGCGCTCTTTGGACCTTTTCCGGTATGAAATTCCACATTCCTTTCTTTTATGCTGTTATATTTTACTGGCACACACTGTGACGTCAGGGGACCTGGGCTCGTTTTTATATTCAATTGTTTTGTATTTCTCTCTTTATTTTTTGTTTTAAATGTACTGCATGTCACAGCTGGAAACTAGTACATGGTTAATATTTAGAAACCATGCTGGATTAAACCTCCTTTAATAGAAGTGTTCAGTGTCTTTACTTATTCTAAGACCTGGTTTTGCTTGCCTGATGAGCGAGAGCAACGGTGTTTCGAGAAGCTCCATCAGGAGGGGCAGGGCGTGCTGGGGAGGCGACAGTAGCACAGAGCCAGCACTGGAGGCCAATCACTCATGCTTACATGTCTTGCAAGGAGAAACATCATCTTCAGTGCATAAGTATGAAAGAATTTAACCAGCAATTAGTTTTAGCATATTTAGTAGACATCAGAGATACAGTGTTCTTACTTGGCAACTAGTAACGTCGTAAACAACAATCTCCTTTGCGTTTACCCCTCAAAGACACCTTAGAACCTGAAATCTGCTACTGTTTTCTAGTAGTTTTTTCACGTTGGAATACTCCTAAAATCAACAGAAGGGGCAAACAAAATTGCCTATTAGCTCCTTCAGGACTACTTCAGCAGGCATGCAATGAATTGCCTGTCCAGAGAATTTAATTATTAGCATTCAACTATTTGATAATTTCATTTATTTCTAAGCAGTTTGCTCCCGGGTCAAGCACTTGTGTAAGATTCCAGACTTTTACTTAAAAATCTGTTCCCATGATTGAAATAAAATACACTTCTGTATTTTATTAATATAATTTCAGAAAAAAGAATTCAATTAAAAATAATTATTTTAAAGCCAATTCTGATTGGGGGGAGGGGCTGACTCAGTCTTTTGTTCATCTCCTTCCAGCAATATTGCACTAAGCTCAGACTCTGGTGTAGGGCAGAGGAAAAGTCTGCTTGGTTTTTTGGATTTTTTGTTTGCTTGCTTGCTTGTTTTTCCTCAGTTGATGAGATCAAAATAGCGGGAGCACTGGTTTCTCTGCAATTCAGGATTAGCAACACAAGCATGTTACACCTGCAGCATAGAAGCCTTATTGAAGTTATTTTGGTGTACCAGCAGGATCATAATCAAACATCTCTTTTTGATCACAATACATTCCTGTTCCAACAAGGAGCCGTTTCCAAAACTCGTACAGGCTAGTGTATGCCTTCACTACAACTAGAGCGCAACTATTCCCGTTCTGAATTCCTGTGCTTGTTGAACAGCACTCAGCAGTAGGCAAACCAAGGGAATGACGAGAGTTTCCAATACCAAGTGTGGAAGAAATCTATGTAGAAAAAATGCAAGAAGCCTTATAGTATCAACAGTGTGAACCAAAGCCACTTAACAGAAAGGAAAAACAATGAGCTGGCCTCACAGATGAATGACTTCATTCAGCTCTCAAGCTGTTTGAATGCCTCTCCCTCTCCTTCTCCCACCTTCTATCAAAAAGCTCTTATACTTATCTGTGGAAGTTTTGTTCAGTCTTCTGCAGTGATTTTGGACAGGTGATGTTAAGGAATTCAAAAGACCAAGCAAAAGATCCAATTCAACAGATCCAAGCAGCCTTTTTAGATTCTCACTGAAATAAGAGGCTCAATTGTCCTTTTAACACTTTGTACATTACTCCACTTAATTTTGCTTTTCACCTGATATGGTTCAAAGTTCTGTGAATCTTAAACTTTCAACTGACAAAGTAACTTCCAAAGTACTAAGTGAAGAGTGGTATATCTCAGTCTACACAGTATTTGAGACGAATGCTTCTACCAGCCTAGTCTGTTGCAAAGCAGAAGACAATTTAATGCTCTGCATAGCAAGCAGATGTTTTCATTCATTATGCTTCTGGTAAGCATTCATCATGCAGATTTCTAAGTCTGAATTTCATAGTTGCATCTTCCCCTGCTAGGAGAACAGCAGCCTTTATCATTAAGTGAGCATGTACTTGTAACCAAACACTAACAGTGCACGTTTCTGACCCCTGTACTTCTAAAATGCATAAATAAATGAGAACACATACATATTGCTACTAAGCTGACCTAAACATCATAGCAGGCAGCTTGTAACCAGCCTCGTAAGAGATTAAAAATAATAAAATGAAGTGGCTTTGTTCCAGAGATGAAGATACAAACTGCCCCCGGAAGAGCAAATGCAAGATACATATCACCTTGTATTTTTACATATGCATGAAGAAGCTCCACCTAACCATCCTTTAATCCTTTTCTGAGCATAGAGAGAAAAAGAATACATCAAAGAAGCAGAATAAATTTAGATAAGCACTGAGAATATGAATCTTGTTACGAGATACTTGAGACACCTTTTTGCATGGAGCATTGGTTTAGAAGTCAGGATGGAGACACTATCTCTTGATTTTCTTCCAAGTAAACAGGACTGCATCAAAACACCCTCAATGCAACGCAGATTCCTCCTTTACTGTTTATTGGGTTTGCAGGGTAAGGTTTGGGTAGCAGGGGGGCTACAGGGGTGGCTTCTGTGAGTAGCTACTAGAAACTTCCCCTATGTCTGATAGAGCCAAGGCCAGCCGGCTCCAAGACCAACAGACCCGCCGCTGGCCAAGGCCGAGCCCATCAGCAACAGTGGTAGTGCCTCTGGGATAACAGATTTAAGAAGGGAAAAAACCTTGCGCCATTGCAGCCAGAGACAGGAGTGAGAATATGTGAGAGAAACAACCCTGCAGACCCCAAGGTCAGTGAAGAAGGAGGGGGAGGAGGTGCTCCAGGCGCTGGAGGAGAGATTCCCCTGCAGCCCGTGGTGAAGACCATGGTGAGGCAGGCTGTGCCCCTGCAGCCCGCGGAGGTTAATGGTGGAGCAGATGTCCACCCACAGCCCGTGGAGGACCCCACACCACAGCAGGTGGATGCCCAAAGGAGGCTGTGACCCTGTGGGAAGCCCACAGTGGAGCAGGCTCCTGGCAGGACCCATGGGGAGAGAGAGGAGCCCACGCTGGAGCAGGTTTGCTGGCAGGACTTGTGACCCCGTGGGGGACCCACGCTGGAGCAGCCTGTTCCTGAAGGGCTGCACCCCAGGGAAGGGANCTCATTACCTTACTCTGATTTGATCGTTAATTAATGAAACTAATTTCCCCAAGTCCACTCTGTTCTGCCCATGACAGTAACTGCTGAGTGATCTCCCTGCCCTTATTTCGACCCATGAGCCTTCCATTATATTTCCTCTCCCCTGTCCTCCTGAGGAGGGGGAGTGATAGAGCGGCTTTGGTGGGCACCTGGCGTCCAACCAGGGTCAAACCACCACAACTGCCAGGATTCACAGTACTCTGAATGTTTTGTAAAACTTCTAGGTCAGAAGGTAAAACAATGCTACCCAGAAAATAAGCGTATTTAAAAAAAAAAATAATCAATTTTTCAATCTATTTCCTTGAAAAAGTAAACAGTGATTCCAATGTTAGTTTTGGCCACGTAATACTTGTGCTTTTATTTTATATATTTAAGATGCTGTCTACCACATTTTGTTAGCCTGATCCATTAAGTAAGAAATCAGTTAACAGCCTTCCCAGGAGACTGAAGGAAGATTCAGTATTTAAAAGTTAGACAGAATTTTTATTTTTCTTTTTCTTAATTGAACAGCTGACAAAGCTTGTCTTGACCAAGAAACACCATGGATAACAACACCAGCAGCAAGAGAGCATTAAGTCCAGCGTTTTAACTCTTTATTTTCTTAAAGAGCATCAAGTTCATTAAGGCCTGATCTCTAAGCAGGTCCAATGGCTGTAACACCACAACAGATTAGAGTTTACCCACTGCTGACAACCCCACACAGGCAAAATAAACTGGCCCATCTTCTAGCAGAAAAGTTGTACAAGCACAGGACTCTCCTTAGTGAATCCTTCTGTAGAAGCTCAGTCGTATCACCACCCTTGTCCACCTCCCCACACACACATTATCCCAACACTCATTCGAGCCTCCATGCCTTTCCTCAGTTCTTACCCTTATTAACTCAGTGCTTTCACCTTGCACCTAAAGCACCTGGATACCAAAAATCCTGACTGCATCAAAGCAGGACTGGCAACCTACAGCCCATGAGGTGACGGAGCATTACCCACTCACTCTGGCAATTCAGCCCCAAAATTCCTTTTCAGTCCAGAACATGATGCTGCAAACTACAAGACCGAGCGTTTTGGCCCATTACAGCGTACCAGACTGAGAAACCTCCACAAGAGCAATCTCACCACAACCCCTTTAGCCATAAAGCAGTTCCATGCGCTTTCTGCTACACAGAACCTCTCATCAAGGACTGCTTATACATGGTTCTCCATTAACTCTTGCATCTGTGAAGGTTGTCTTGTCAGAGACATAGTCACAAAAAACTCAGACAGGGTTAATTTGTTTGATGTTTAACCCCTATGCCATTGTCTCGCACAGGAAGTACATTTAGCAACCGCACTTACTGGATTATCAACTACTCAACCACAGCACTTGGTATACTGAGTTTGTATGTTGCCTTTACAGATGAACACAATATTTTAGTACTTTAATATGTCCATTTATTAAACAGGAAGTCCTTCACAAATGATTCCATACTATATTGATCAAGATAAGTGTTAGAAAACTACCATTTTCCCTACATACAAAAATACAGACTTTTACCACTATGAAGACATGATCAGAAGACTACCATGAAAATCCATAGAGCTCAAATCTTCAAATATCAGAGAGAAAAAGACAGAAAGCAACTAAATAAAAAATTTACAAAAAGTATTGTGCCCATATATGAAAGACTGGAGAAGCAAAATGACATTTAAAACTGATAAATACACCATTTAAATTATGCTATAACAATATGGATTTTAAAAACAAGACTGGTTTCTGTATTGCAAGACATTACAATTCTTCAGCTTGTGTTTTTTGATTAGCATAAAAACCAACAGAAGAGAAGCACACAACATACTGAAAAATCATGACTGGTGTAAAAACAAGCTGGAGGTTACGTTTCCTTGTGGAGTTACCTTGCCTTTGAAACTGGTCAAGCATTAACAGCACAACTTTCACATACAGAGCTGGAAGATGCTACACTTACACATGTAAGTTACAGCTGTCGATACTGAAGGGACAGTGATCACAGCTGGTAGGTACCACTACAGAGAGCATCTATTTTATCAGCTGGCCTCGTGTGCAGTTTGAGAACTTCAAGAACACTTAAAATAATGTGAAATTGCTTCAAGGCTGTAAATTGTCTCTATATGAACATTTGCTATCCTGTGATATTCTTCAAATCCTTGATCAGGATTTGGTGATAAACAGGTACCTGATCTGCAGTCCCCTAAGTCAATAGGGAATTTTGCCTGAGTACGGACAACAGAGTCAGGTTCTGCATTCACACATCGAGTGTCTTTGTAAGATTTTTCCTTGGCAAAGCATTACAATTTTTCTTACTTCAAAAGCAAAATACCAAGGGTATTACACAGCAGACTTGTGCTCATATGATGAAAGGAAATTGCATCCCCTTTGCTCAGTCAAGATGGAATTCTAACCCACTATTTCAGCTAATACTTCTGAGCTGTTCACAATTACAAGTCTGTCAGCATAGGACCTGTATCCCCAAGGGATAAAGTCTTTCAGTCAGGCCTGGATGCTCCTTCCTTGGACACCATAAATGATGAGCTAGAATGTCTGCTATGTTTTTCTAGAGGACCCAGAATCAGTACTGAGGATACAGATATCCCACACTGAGCACCTCTTTACACAAGTCTCAGGGAAAGAAATTTAGAGAACCTTCTAGCTCACATCAGCAACCTGCTTTGTCTCTGTCTTTCAGGTAGCAGCTGAAGGCAGAGCAGAGCAAAAGGGATACAATCTTTTGATTTGCTGTGATATCAGATTTACTATTTAGTGCACAAAGGGAAACCTACGACTGCAGTAGCCATAAAACTGGTATTAGTGGAAACAAAGCACAATGAAGCCAGAGATGCATTAGTGACTCACATTACAAAAATAGTGTTTACTGGTTCAATAAATTTACATCTCTATTTTTGTGAATGACAAGTGCTTATACCACACATGGAAGGCACACTAGGTGAAGCAGTTTTTCGGTATTTGTTTACAATTCTGTGAAAAGACATACAAAGTGTCAACTTTCAAATCAAAATTGAGCATTATAATGAGAAATAAATACATACTTTACTATTTTATTGTGGGTTCCTGAACCCTTACAAACTTCAAAATATACAAATAGTTTCAAAATGACACTAACACAGAAGAGAGTACGTCTAGACAGATATAATGATTAGCTAAGTCATTTGTTATATTATGTCATAAATGTTTTGTCTTAAGTATAGAAATCATTTAAAAATGCAATAAATTGGCCACAATATATAAATCAAAATATTTTCTTACTCCAGAACTGTGATGTATGAGTTAAAGCTGGATGAACTGTAGTGCTAAGATACACTCTCCCTCCACAATATCCAACAAGTAGAAACCAGTAAACATTCAAGATTAAAGTATAAACAGTAGAAAAAGGAAGGTAGCATTTGTTGTAATAAAAGGGTGCTGGCCAGAACCACTTTAACCTGTAGACATCAGGATAAATGTAACATTACTAAAAATATTTAGACAATAATACTTTTGGGATTAAAAGGTTACCAAAAGTGATAAATCAGCCTAGTTAAGAGAGGGTATATTCTTTCAAACACATGAAGGTTTTAATTAAATATGTCTATTGAGACATTTGTCCAAAGCAAAACAAACACAATACCCTGAAATTTCCCATATTCTAGACAATAGTCCGTGACAGTCAGAAGAGGCAGATGGTCATATTTCATTCTGTTACTTTTTTTGTTCCATACTGAAGCCAGGTCCTTTGTTCAAACTGTCTTGCTTACCAAAGGGTGCTTGTTATTCTTGCCACACTCCTTGATTTCACTANACTCCGTTAATATGATCTGGCTATTGCTTATTGAAATGCTCCTATGTCCTCATTCTGATTTCATGAAGATAACTTCCATATCCTTCCATGTATGCTAACTGGTTTCTTAAAATTCTACCCATTAAGTCCACGGTATACAGATAAAACCTTCATAGTAAACACAAAGCTCTATGTTATAAATATGTCAATCAAGGTAACTATGTATATTGTATATAAAATTAAATATCTTCTGTTTGCCAAGTATAATTTAAAAAGGAATATCTGTGGCTAGTTATAAAAAAATATTTATTAACCATAGAGATTAAAAGGCAATTTCACTAACTCATCCATCCAGCACATTTGAAAGAGCTGCACTGGGATTCTGGATAGGTAACTTCATCTAATCACATTTTCATGATAAATAGACAACTTTCATTTCTGGGCATATATAAGAACACTTTTGAAAGCTGCATATCCCAAAAGAAAATTAGATTGTGTTGTATACTCTAAATTAAAGGCTATCATAAATCACAGTGTAAGCAGATTTTTTTTAAGATTATTTTAGAATACAAATGGTTAAATTATAGACAGATTTTTAAAAAGACAACGCAAAAATAAAGCCAAAACAAAGGAATCCTTTCAGGCTGGACAGCACTGCACTCTGTCAAACATATCTACCCAGGTGGCCAAGTGGCTAACAGGGAAAACAATACACCAGGAAATACTCCTAAGTGGCATTCAAAGATTTCCTGAATATTTGTATAAATTAATTTTTAACCAACTCCCTCTATTAAAATAAAGAGGAATATGGCATAGTTTCTACAACTATTTTCAAGCATTCTGCTGGCTTTTGTACCTATTTCACTTTAATTTTTCAATTATTACTTTGTTGCCATTAAAATTCACATACACACCTCTATCTGCACAGTCTTTCTGAGCTTTGTTGGCCCTCCAAACAATCCATTATTTTATGCTATGGACTACAAGAACTAAGTACCCAATTTTCAGAAATGCTATGTGACTGCTTTACTCATTCAGTGGGACTGAGCAGAAATTACTCTGAAACTAACCTTTCTTCTAGATACAGAGCCCTTCTGATGCAAACATTTATGTCCTGCAGGTCTCTGTGAACCAACTACTATACTTCAGTTGAGCAGAAGTTATTTAATAATCACATCGATTTGTCAGCATACCTCAGGTCTTAAGATGCACCATTAACAGCGGTGTAGAATCTCTCCAACTGTATTACATAGCCAGCACGGCCCCAGAGTTAGCAACAGAGAAACACTTCTACACCTACTTTTACTACTGATTCAAGGTTATGTCTCCTTCACTATAAAGTGCGGAAGCAATCTTTCCTTCTGTGGTTGGGGATTATTGATGTTCACACATTTTGAAAGCACTGGATTATTAAGCGTGAAGTTTTGGTTTCTCTCTCCTTCTCACCCTTTATCACATCTCAAATTCAAATTCATGATCAGATTGCGCCTACCTTTNCTACCTTGTTATTTGTCCTAAATACCTGCTGAAGATGTTTGGCTCCAGAGCTTTCAGCATAAGACCTGTTTATGCTCTGATTTTCATGTACAAAGCTGTTCAGCATCTTATCTGAGTAGGAGAGGGGATATTATTTTCTACACTATTTGAATTGCTATTAAGTTTGGGGTTTTTTTTAATTATGTCCCAAACCCATTATTTTTACTTATGTTGGGTTGTTGGTTTGGGGTTTTTCCCCACCACCACCACAAAAGAGAACAAGTAGGAATGTTTACAACCTTGTCATGAGACAAGAAAATAACAGATACAGGACA
>VZTV01031932.1:0-11929 GCA_013400875.1 Anhinga rufa
GTCATTCTCCACATCCCTTTATCAACAAGTGACAAAGGAATCTGGTCTTTATCTTCTGCTTAGTTCTTCTTATTTTGTCTCAATACCCATTCATGGCATGGGAAGACTTTCAGCTTTACACAGTCCACTAATGTCTGTTGAAAATAAATTGCCAATATTGGTATATCTGTAATAACATCAAGAATTCTCTAAAAGCCTAAAGTACTTCCTAAAGTACTGGGCCAGACATAGTTCTGTATTGCGTGTTCGGACAGAACAGTGTAGTAGAAATGCCCATCATGCTTTGATTACTGATTTTTAATAACATTCAGGAAAGCTTTTGAAATTAAGCAAACAATTCTAAGCTCCAAAACCACATTGTGATTGATGAGGCAGCTCTGCAAGGTTAGGTTTCTAACAGAGCAGTCAGATGATATTTCATCTACAAATAAAGGAACCAGAGAAAGTTGTTGTGAACAGCACTACTAAACCAAAAGTTTTCAGGTTGTTTAGCACAAGCATTTCTCTGGTAGGAATATGTTGCACAAAGGATGGTGAGACTTACATACACAAATATTTATTTGTTGGGCATATATTTGATGGCCCACCTTAACTATAATGGGAAAAGAAAAGAAGAAAAAAAACAACCTACAAAGTAGGAAAGAGAGAGAAAGAGAAAAGGGAAAGGCAAAACTTTGCCATGTGCAGCTAGGAAAAGACACAATGGGTGTCTCCATATGTAAGCATCCTCTTCTGATTATATTCTCCAGTACAGCAGCTATTCCTCTCAAATACATATTCAAAAGTAACTATATAGTTTCAAGACCTACTCAATCTATCTATTGATTGCTCTTGCACATTATACTAATAGTGCTGATTAAAGTATGCTTTGATTACTTGGCTGTTAGTCCTTGTGTATGCGTGTTATTGGAAAATGCTAACTGGCTACCTGAAGACTACTATCTACTAATGTTGTCTGTTAAGTTCTATCTATTCCCTAGCATGAGGCTAGAAACTAAAAATTATGAAACTGGCATGGAAAAGCAGGAAGGACAATTTACACATCAGTGGCAATCTCTTCCTGCAGAACCCAAGATAACACACGTAACATTTTTAAAGCCAGCACAAAGCCATGAGCACTTTCAAATACATGGAGAAAAGTCCACTGCCACATCAGCCTTGGGCTGGAAGGATGTGAAGTGAAAGTCAGACTGCAGTGATGCAACTGAAAGGCTGCACAGCTGAGAATGGCAGGCCCCTAACATTACTGTGGTTAAGACACTGTGCAGCAAGTAGGTATATAATTTTGCATTTCATTAGTCTTGCCATTTTCTCAGCCTAAACTTCTAACACTAATGTTCTTGCAGAGAATATTAGTTGCAGATGGTACCATAAGTCCCTCTCAAATCTGTTTCAGGGGGTCTTCCCCAACACCACAGGCAGTGAATACGGTTGCAAGATGTGGTGGAAGCACAACAGTATCAATGCCAGCAAAAAGTTGTTTCTGCAAGCACGATTTTCTATTTTCTGAAGTCATATTTTAAAGGTTCTCTTTTTGGCGACCTAAGTATTAGTATTTTGCTTTTTACTTCACTCAGGTATAATTTTAGGGAAAACAGCATAAGGCTGCAGAACTAATATCTTGGCTACTTACACAGAAAGTGAAACCTTTGCAGGATGGTCCAGATACCAGTGAAGCCAGAAATGGAAGATTTTGTGCCTCAACTGCAGTGAAAATAACTGGGTTTAGGTTTCAGTATGTAAACCTGAAGTCTCTCTTTCACCCTGTTACTCTGATTGAGCATGCAAGGTAACAAGTGACTCATTAAATTCCAAGTATATGTGGTAGTGCTTGGAATAGGAGACTCCATGCTATGTAGTCATCCTTTCTCCCTTTTTTCCATCAACCTCATCATACAATAGGAGGACAACAAAGGATAAGATCCTGCCAGCAAGCTTTTGGATTAAGAAGAATAATAGCTGGTCAGTCTTCCTTCACCTCTTCCCAGAAAAAAAAACCCAGGGAATTGGAAACCTTCGTACATAAGTCCATAGAACAAAAGAAAAGAGAAAGTGCAGATGTATGGAAAAGTGTGTTATGCATGTACACAGAGTTCCCCATCAGAAGAGAAAGCCTGGGCCCTTTCCCATCAAGGAAGGAAAAGACCAACAAGACCATTAAAGGAGAGATTGTCAACATGGCCCATGCAAGTACCTGTTGATGTCTTGGTAGAATGAGAGATTTTTAGGACCAAAGATCTACAGACTATACCTACTCAGGGCTAAATGTGTAGAGGCAGAAACATTAAGACTGGTATAGATGAAGTCTGAAAGGAAATATTTGTGTGTAGAAGCACCAGGTTAGACAAACAGCTAGTATTGATAACAGGGGATATGATTGATTGCAAGGAAACTAGTTCACACTGAGTAGTGTGTTGCTTCCATCTTGTGCTCTGATAACAAGAGGATGTCAACAGGGTTACAGCACATCGCATGTGCCATTGCTCTTGTTATATGTGATGAGAACTGACTGTAGCCAGAAAGAGAACCAAAACAACAGAAAACCAGACAATGAGCAGCAACATTGTCTCAGATTTACGCAGGCTGAAGTAAGCAAGATATTGAGCAAAAGATCACACTATTACAGATAATCATTGAGGTTGGATGGGATTTCCACAGATCATTTAGTCCACCCCCCCCTGCTGAAAGCTGGGTCAGCTAGAGCAGGTTGCCCAGAACTATGTCCTAGGTTTGGAATGTCTCCAAGGATGGAGATTCCACAACCTTTCTGGGCAACCAGTGCCAGTTCTTAGTCACCCTCACAGCAAAAAAAAAACCCAAACAACAAACAAACAAAAATACTAAAACAAAATGCTTTTTCTTATGTTGAAATGGAATTTCCTGTAATTCAAATTGTGCACATTACCTCTGGTCATGTCACTGGATACCACTGGGAAGAGTCTGGCTTTGTCTTCTTTACTCCCCCCATCAGGTATTTATGCACATTGATGACAGTTGCCCTGAGCCTTCTCTTCTCCAGGCTTTTCAGTCTTGGCTCTCTCAGCCTCTCCTCATAAGAGGATATGCCAGTCCTATAATAATCTCAGTGGCTCTTGCCTGGACTTACTCTAGTATGTCCATATCTCTGTCATACTGGGAAGGCCAGAACTGAACATAGCACTCCAGGAAGGTCTCACCAGTGCTGAGCAGAGGGGAGGGATCACCTCCTCTGGCCTGCTGGCAACACTTCTCCTTGTGCAGCCCAGGATGATCTTGGNTTCTTGATAGCAAGGTCACATTGCTGACTCATGTTCAACTTTGGGTTCACCAGGACCCCCAGGACTTTTTCTGCAAAGCTGCTTTCCAGATGGTCAGGCCCCAACCTATATTGGTACATGGGATTGTTCTTCACAAGGGGCGTGGTTTTGCACTTCCCTTTGTTGAATTTCATGAAGTTACCGTTGGCCCAATTTTCCAGCCTGTCAAGGTCTGTCTGAACAGCAGCTCAACCCTCTGGTGTGTAAACTGACAACCTTGCTCGGTGTACAATCTGTCCCATCATGTTAAGATGATAAATAGTATTGGTGCCAGTATTGAACTGTGGGGTACACCACTCAAGACCAACTTCCAGCTGGACTTCATGTTGCTGATCACAACCCATTGATAATTATCACTGTTGACTCCTCAAGGATGTGGAAGACTTTCCAAAAAAACCCAGTTTCTTGTTACCAATTGAGAGGGACAGTGAGGATGGGCTAGATGCCATCTCTCATCCTTCCGTGTCTCAGAAGTGGTCCTAGATAAACTGTTTGGACACACACATCCTAGTGCCTGTGAGCACATGGTTTGAGAGAGGGAGTGAAACCTGTGAGAGAATGAGCATGAATGAGATAAAAGTTTTATTTGAATTCCACCTGCCCTCCCATAAGGTCTTACACTGAGTTTTATTACATTAGTGGCCTAAATGTTCTGCTAAACAACAGCTTAGATTTTTTTTTTCAGTTCAAAGAAATTTAAATAAAGATGAATGTGACATGTATACTAAACACTGAACAGCATAAAGAGAAAATATCCATGAACAATGTGATATATTTAAGTCAAATTGTAATTGATTAGTCATTGCTGAAGTAGAAAATGAATACATGTGGTAAAGTATGATGTACACCTTCTAGTATTTGTGTGGGTGGCCACTGACAGACACACAAACAACTTCAGGAATACACATTCCTTTTGAAGCTTTTCTTTTGCACTTCAGTTTTCATATTCAAAAAGTACAAAGGACATGCTTTAAACAGAGTGGGAACTGCTGTAAGAAATCTAGACTTTCCTGTGCCATACATTAGATAGTTTTAGTTGTATTCAAAGAAGCAATCCATATGGTTCAGCAGAAATGAACATTTCAGATCTCACCATGTACCTATAGCATTCTTTCGCTGCACATGAGTCAAGGCTGTTTTCATACTCCCACCTTGCTGCAGCAGAGATTTGCCACTATGTACATAAGTGACATTTAGAAACTGTGACAAAATCCATTTACACAGATATAAGATTATAAGCTAAAGTAAACATCTACTGTTCAATCTAAATTCATCATTTCCATAACTAGCTATTCACAACAGAGAGGAAAAAATTTTGAAGGTTCTTTTTCAGTACATTACATTACAACAAGTATTCCTAAAATAAAGCCCAGATAAATTACCTAGGATAGCATAGTTTAGAGAGGACATTTTCAAGTGGTGTAAGAGTGTATTAGTTTATTTGACCTTTTTTTCACCTGTGCCTCATATTATCTGAGACATAATAATGTGATTACAAATATGACTGTGTAGCTAATTGGATCCCTCTGACCTTGTAAAACCATTAAAGTCATTTACAGTACCTGTGATGTATTCAAATACAACCCCACATGGCATTATCAAGACTGTGAATTTAAAGTTAAATAAATGGAACCTACGATTTTGGTATCAGGTTACCTGATTTACCTACCATAGCAAAACAAAATAAAAATATTACATACATGCAGTGAAGTAGAATTAGTATTATTGCTGCAATCTTCCATCTTCAAAATGTTGATTTTGGTGATTTGCTCTGAAAAAAGTCTTGAAGCCATATAAATGAAAGATTTTACATATAATTACTTACCGATATTTCTTTCAGGAAAAAATATTTACAATATCAAATGTTTAAATTCCTTCAAATAATGAAATTATAATAATTGTTCTTACATAATTTTGCCCAAATAANAGTGCTGAGCAGAGGGGAGGGATCACCTCCTCTGGCCTGCTGGCAACACTTCTCCTTGTGCAGCCCAGGATGATCTTGGCCTTCTTGATAGCAAGGGCACATTGCTGACTCATGTTCAACTTTGGGTTCACCAGGACCCCCAGGACTTTTTCTGCAAAGCTGCTTTCCAGATGGTCAGGCCCCAACCTATATTGGTACATGGGATTGTTCTTCACAAGGGGCGTGGTTTTGCACTTCCCTTTGTTGAATTTCATGAAGTTACCGTTGGCCCAATTTTCCAGCCTGTCAAGGTCTGTCTGAACAGCAGCTCAACCCTCTGGTGTGTAAACTGACAACCTTGCTCGGTGTACAATCTGTCCCATCATGTTAAGATGATAAATAGTATTGGTGCCAGTATTGAACTGTGGGGTACACCACTCAAGACCAACTTCCAGCTGGACTTCATGTTGCTGATCACAACCCATTGATAATTATCACTGTTGACTCCTCAAGGATGTGGAAGACTTTCCAAAAAAACCCAGTTTCTTGTTACCAATTGAGAGGGACAGTGAGGATGGGCTAGATGCCATCTCTCATCCTTCCGTGTCTCAGAAGTGGTCCTAGATAAACTGTTTGGACACACACATCCTAGTGCCTGTGAGCACATGGTTTGAGAGAGGGAGTGAAACCTGTGAGAGAATGAGCATGAATGAGATAAAAGTTTTATTTGAATTCCACCTGCCCTCCCATAAGGTCTTACACTGAGTTTTATTACATTAGTGGCCTAAATGTTCTGCTAAACAACAGCTTAGATTTTTTTTTTCAGTTCAAAGAAATTTAAATAAAGATGAATGTGACATGTATACTAAACACTGAACAGCATAAAGAGAAAATATCCATGAACAATGTGATATATTTAAGTCAAATTGTAATTGATTAGTCATTGCTGAAGTAGAAAATGAATACATGTGGTAAAGTATGATGTACACCTTCTAGTATTTGTGTGGGTGGCCACTGACAGACACACAAACAACTTCAGGAATACACATTCCTTTTGAAGCTTTTCTTTTGCACTTCAGTTTTCATATTCAAAAAGTACAAAGGACATGCTTTAAACAGAGTGGGAACTGCTGTAAGAAATCTAGACTTTCCTGTGCCATACATTAGATAGTTTTAGTTGTATTCAAAGAAGCAATCCATATGGTTCAGCAGAAATGAACATTTCAGATCTCACCATGTACCTATAGCATTCTTTCGCTGCACATGAGTCAAGGCTGTTTTCATACTCCCACCTTGCTGCAGCAGAGATTTGCCACTATGTACATAAGTGACATTTAGAAACTGTGACAAAATCCATTTACACAGATATAAGATTATAAGCTAAAGTAAACATCTACTGTTCAATCTAAATTCATCATTTCCATAACTAGCTATTCACAACAGAGAGGAAAAAATTTTGAAGGTTCTTTTTCAGTACATTACATTACAACAAGTATTCCTAAAATAAAGCCCAGATAAATTACCTAGGATAGCATAGTTTAGAGAGGACATTTTCAAGTGGTGTAAGAGTGTATTAGTTTATTTGACCTTTTTTTCACCTGTGCCTCATATTATCTGAGACATAATAATGTGATTACAAATATGACTGTGTAGCTAATTGGATCCCTCTGACCTTGTAAAACCATTAAAGTCATTTACAGTACCTGTGATGTATTCAAATACAACCCCACATGGCATTATCAAGACTGTGAATTTAAAGTTAAATAAATGGAACCTACGATTTTGGTATCAGGTTACCTGATTTACCTACCATAGCAAAACAAAATAAAAATATTACATACATGCAGTGAAGTAGAATTAGTATTATTGCTGCAATCTTCCATCTTCAAAATGTTGATTTTGGTGATTTGCTCTGAAAAAAGTCTTGAAGCCATATAAATGAAAGATTTTACATATAATTACTTACCGATATTTCTTTCAGGAAAAAATATTTACAATATCAAATGTTTAAATTCCTTCAAATAATGAAATTATAATAATTGTTCTTACATAATTTTGCCCAAATAACTATTTAAAACCATGAAAAGGCTTTGCAAGTAGGCCATGGTCTCAAGGTCTGCAAGTCCCCAGGGCTTCATGCACACTAAAACTTAACCTTGTTAAGCAAGTTAAACAGTTTGAATGCAATGATGTGACAAAATCAGCCTTCTCTTGCCACAAGGTTTTGCACTTATAGTCATGTAAGAATTGGAACAATTTTAGTTCATATTACAGAAGACCAGTCAGGTTATTAATTAGTTATACATTGAATTCAGTGTACATAAAAAGGGAATACCAACATAACTGACCTACCGCAGGTCTATAACTCTGTAAACACACCAATTCAAGAAGTTTATTTTTGAAGCTTTACCCATTTCTACCCATAAACTAACAAAAATATTTTTAATTTCTAAAATTTTGTTCATAAAGACATACTTACACTGCAGTTACTGAAATATGTATGTCCACAAGTTGCTTCTTTCATGGATTAATTTCAGCTCTCAACATTTTGTTTTCACAGAATCACAGAACGGTAGGGGTTGGAAGGGACCTTGAGAGATCATCTTGTCCAACCCCTCTGCGTGAGCAGGCACACCTAGAGCAGGGGGCACAGGACCGCGTCCAGGCGGGGTTTGAATGTCTCCAGGGAAGGAGACTCCACAGCCTCTCTGGGCAACCTGTGCCACTGCTCTGGCACCCTCACAGGAAAGAAGTTCTTCCTCATATTTAAGTGCAACTTCCTGTGTTCCAACTTGTGCCCGTTGCCCCTTGTCCTGTCATCATGCTGTACTGGTGTCTGGGGTTGTTTTTCCCCAGGTGCAGGGTCTTGCTCTTGTTTGTGTTGAATTTCATCAGGTTCTCCTTGGCCGAGCTCTCCAGCCTGTCCAGGTCCTGTCTGGTGTATCAGCCACTCCTCTCAGCAAACTTGCTGAGGATACACTCCATCCCTTCGTCCAGGTCATTGATGAATATGTTGAACAGGATTAGATCCAGTACAGACTGCTGGGGGACTCCACTAGTCACTGGCCTCCAGCCAGACTCTCCCCCATTGACGACAACTCTCTGAGTTCTGTTGTTGAGCCAGTTCTCTATCCACCTCACTGTCCACTCATCTAACCCACACTCCCTTAGCTTGGCTATGAGGATGTTATGGGAGACAGTGTCAAAAGCCTTGCTGAAGTCAAGGTAAACAACGTCCACTGCTCTCCCTTCATCGACCCAGCCAGTCATCCCATCATAGAAGGCTATCAGGTTGGTCAAGCATGACCTTCCCTTGGTGAATCCATGTTGACTGCTTCTGATAAAACTTCTTTTTCTCTACATGCTTGGAGATGACCTCCACGATGAGCCTGTCCATCACCTTTCCGGGGATGGAGGTGAGGCTGGCCTTGTTCTGATGATTCAGGAGTGTCAGTTTTGCAGCTCTTTGGGGATGGGAGCAGAAGTGCACATCATTGCCTGCACATCCTTCCATGTGCCTCAATGCTGGCTTCCCACCTTTCCATACTGTAGTCTCTGCACAGTCCTGCTTCGAGTGTTAATCCCCATGACTGGCCTCTTGGGATGTGGCTGAGTGACATAAACAAACAAGCACTTGACAGGACAGGACAGCCTAACCTGTCCTGTGAGCCTCTGTGACTCTCAAAGAAGTTAACACCAGAGTAATCAATTTTTCTAGCTGGTAAGATGAGTAGAAATAGGTAAATGCAGTATTTTTATAATTTAAGTATTTGCCTGAGCTGTCCGTTAAACAGTTCATGATATTTACAGAAATGTCAATTTTTGATTTAGCTGATTTTCTTTTGTATGGTCTTCATGTGTAGTTATGTTGGCATACAGGTCGACATGATAAGTACTCTCATCTAGCTGTCTATCAATTGGCTAAACTGACTGCTCTCATTTTTAATTGCTTGAAAGCATCCATAATTGCTACTTCATTAACTGAAGAGAAATGCCAAAAATAATTTCTGGGGCAGAATCTCTATTTGGCCTCAAAATCTGGTGTTCAACAATACTTCAGTCTTATGTAAATTTTGAAGAAGACAGAATATTCTCCACTAGAAAATTTTAAATTCCAGAAATTTTTTCAATACATTTTTTTTTCCCATAACATCCCAATTGACAAGCTAAGGAAGTGTGGGTTGGATGAGTGGACAGTGAGATGGATTGAGAATTGGCTTAAAAACAGAACCCAGAGAGTTGTCATCAATGTGGCTGACCTACTGGAAAGCAGCTCCGCTTGAGGGAGGTCATCCTGCCCCTCTACTCTGCCCTGGTGAGGCCGCATTTGGAGTGCTGTGTCCAGTTCTGGGCCCCCCAGTTCAAGAAGGACAGGGAGCTGCTTGAGCAAGTCCAGCGGAGAACCACAAGGAATATCAAGGGACTGGAGCATCTCCCTTATGAGGAAAGGCTGAGAGACCTGGGTTTGTTCAGCCTGGAGAAGAGAAGACTGAAGGGGGACCTTATAAATTCTTGTAAGTATCTGAAGGGTGGGTGTCAAGAGGATGGGACTGGACTCTTTTCAGTGGTGCCCAATGTCAGGATAAGGGGCAATGGGTGCAAATTGGAACACAGGAAGTTCCACTTAAAACATGAGAAAAAACTTTCCTGTGAGGGTGCCAGAGCAGTGGCACAGGCTGCCCAGAGAGGCTGTNTGATAATAACAATGATTAGGATAATAATAATATAATTGAAAGTAAAAGAACAAGGGAGAGGAACAAAGCCCAGAAAATCACAAGCGGTGCAACCGTTCACCACCCGCCAACCAACGCTGTTGGTTCCTGAGCTGCGATTGCTGCCTGCCCTGGACAACTCCCCCCAGTTAATATACTGGGCATTCCATATACATTCCATATATATGGAATAGCCCTTTGGTCAGTTTGAATCGGCTCCCTTGGCTGTGCCCCCTCCCTTCCCGGCTTCTTGTACACCTGGCAGATCATGGGAGGCTGGAAAAGTCCTTGACTAGTTCAGCACTACCCAGCAACAACCAAAACATCAGTGTGTTATCAGTATTATTCTCATACTAAGTCCAAAACACAGCACTACACCAGCTACAGTGAAGAAAATTAACTCTATCCCAGCCAAAACCACGACAGTTGGACAAAATGATCTCTCGAGGTCCCTTCCAACCCCTACCATTCTGTGATTCTGTGATACAGAAAAGAAATACCATGAAAGCACAAGACAGAAAAGCACTGGCCCAATTTCTCTATGCATTTCATCCCTCCCCTTGCTGCTGGAAGCCATAGGAGTGAAGAACATGCAAACAGACTCTTTCAGAAGAGTCTATTTGGCTAGGATATAGAACGTGGTGAAAGACAGCGACTCAGAGAGGCATCCACACCATCAGAAAATAGACACCAATTTGGAATAGGATGAACCATTTTGTAGGTTTGCCTCCTCTTCATTCATCCTAGATCTCTACCCTTGTCTCCTGCACCTCTCCAGTGCCCACCCAAGTTACACTTGGGTAAGGTAAATCTGGGTATAAAGTGTAGCCAAAATGTAATTTCCATAGTGTGAAAGAAAGAGAAAAACAGAAAGAAAAAAAAAAAAGGAACATATAAACTAAGTGTTACATTATTCTTATACCCTCTCTGTCTTTTATTCCTTTCCATATCAAGGTACAGTGTAGACTTTAAAAAAAAAAAAAACAAACCCAAAACAAAACCAAACAACAAACTTTATCCACAAAGCCAAAAAATCATTCCAGTGAAAGACTATGCTGAAGGATTTCTTTTTTCTTTTTCTACAATGTCATGAGGAAGAAACTTTTGGCCTTTAAAAGCCACTTTGTTCCAGGTTGTTTCAAAAAGCAATTAAGGGAATGATCCATATTAAAATGGCCATAATTATTTTAATTTTAATTAAAACAGCTGCATAATTTAATAATTATACTAGAGCATAATTGTACCCACTACAAATGTTTTAGTTCTCTGTCTTCCCTGTAAGCATAACAATGCAGTCAGTGATTAAATGCAAAATAAGATCCAGATTTCCAATTTAAATACAGTCATAAGATAAGCAATTGTGAAAATCACATATTAAGGCAATGAATTAACTCTCTTTTTGCTCACTTGAGAATGAACAGAAGATGTATCAAATTAATAATAATTTAGGCCACAGGCACATGGTAACTCAGGGGCAGCTCAAACTTCTGAAATTCTGAACTCCTGATTCACATAAGTCTTCCAGCAACAATTTATAATAATCAGAGTTCCTAAATATTTGTTCAAGGCATCACTAATAGTAACACATCCTGATAGTGTCATACATCCCTAATAACGACCTAATACATCCCCATATATATGATTATATTCCTAATAACAACCTCCTAGGTGGGTAAACTAGAACTATATAAATAAGGGATTTTTTTAGATCACTGGCCAAAAAAAAAAAAGAAAAAGAGAAAAAAAGAGTTTTCTTAAGACTGATTAGCTAATATTAATATATTAATCCAGTGTAACTTTTTTCCTATCCTTCTCTTAGTGTGAATTCGGAAATTCACTGTGAATTAGGAAAACATAGAAAATACAGGATTAAAATGGAAGACTCAGTAGAGATGGTGAAAAAGGTCAATGGTGGCTTCCAGGCCATTGTAGAAAATAAAATTAATTATAACAACCCACAACACAAGGACAGGCTGGATCAGTGGACCAAGACCAATAGTATGAGGTTCAACAAG
>VZTV01031933.1:530-73757 GCA_013400875.1 Anhinga rufa
CGCCGCGCACGGCCCGGGGTGGCGCCCCGGGACCCCCCCCGGGGCCCCTCGGCGGGGGGGGGGTAGCCCGGCCGGCTGTGCCCTCGGGTCCCCTGGAGCCTCCCGCGACCGGTCTCCTCCCCCGCGGGGGCCCGACCCCGGCCCCGGGGGGGGCGCCTCGCTAACGGAGGGCGTGGAAGGCCCGTCCTGCGGGGGACGGGAGGGCGCTCACGCAGCGAGGGCTTTATTTCGGCCCTGCGCGAACTCCTGAAGCGCCTTCGGGTGCGCTGGAGCGGGGGCGGCTGCCCCAGGGACCCCGCGCCCCCGGGCCGGGACCCAGCACCCAGGCTGTCCGGCTCCCCTCTGCGCTGCGGTAGAGCCCAGAGTCCCCTCCCAAACTCCGGGGTTCGCTCTCTGGGTGCTGGGTGAATGGCTTGTCAGGTTAGGCTGGTGCTGGGTATGAGCGCAGCCAGCTTCGGCCCCGTAATCCTTAGGAGATGTACAAAGCGAGACTTCTGAACTTAATTTTCATACTTTATTTCGTTTCACGGGGCTATCCTGGAAAATGGGAGCCAGATTTTCAAAAGCATTCAGGCATCTCACTCTGCTTAGAGTCTCTAAACGCTGCTTGGCGTCCAGTTCCAGCCAAAACAGCGAGCAGTAGGCATCCCTTCAGCCAGTTCAAAAAGCCAGCTCTTCCCATCTTTTCGCATCCCCGTTGTTTTCCTCGTTAGTGACAACGTAACCTCCTTTTACCTGTTGTTTTTTTTTCCCCTAACCGTTCTCTGTGATTTTTCTTTTCTTTCTGCCCCAGTGGACCCGAGAAATGGCCAGGCTGGTGTTTCCTCCCAGGCTTTAAGTGCTCCTGGAGGCCGTCACTGCCCCAGCCCGGTGGCTAGTGGTGCTGGTCCCTGCTGGGGCAGCAGGCAGCCCGCCTGTTGTCGTCTCCGGGGGTTGGTGCTTGCTCCGCTGCCGTCCCATCGAGCAGCAGACCTGCGGCTGGGCCGGGGGCTGCCTGGACCTGCAGAGGGGGTGCTGAGGCAGCGTCCTCCTCTCTGACTTGAAGTGGAATGGGGAGAGCAGAAAGAAGGCGTTTTGTTGATGTGTGTTGATGTGAGTAGGATAGCTGCCCCCATCTCCTCCCACCCACCCCAGCAATTATCACCTCTAGTGATCGGATTTGTCTGTAGCAAAAGGTGAGCCTGGAGATGGGCCCATCTGCCCCCGAGGTTACGCAGGGGTGGGATTGCTGTTCCCTCTCCTCGCCTTAAAAGAGGCCAAAATCTTGAGGCGGGCCAGTTTCATAGCCCGTTGGTACAGAGGTGCTGCTTCAGGTAGAGAAATGGGAGGAAAAGCAGTCTTGCTTCTGGGTGCCACCTGGCACTGCGTTTTAATCATCTCTTTAGGGCCGTGATGGAGCAGGAGCATGTCCTGCCTGTCTCTCCAGGAGCCCTGGGTAGAGATCTTCTCAGGTTCCACAAGTCTCTTGCAGCGCTGGGAGCCTCTCCCCATGGGGCCGGCGGCCCAGGCGGTGGGCCAGGAGGTCTCCCTGCTTCCAGTGTTGCGCAAGAACTTGAACGCAGGGCAGCTGCTGGGGCCGCATCCCATCCGTGGTGGTCCTGAGCACTGGCTGGCCTCCTATGACCATGGTAAGCCTGTGACGCGGTGGCCAACATGTAGCTGGAGAGCCACGGCCTCTGATCGTGCCTGGTCGATGGGAAGGAAGCGTCACATGTGAGGTGGTGAGTGCCTGGCCGCTGGTGGGCCTTTGTGCCTTTGGGTGAGCGTGAGGAATAGGCTGAAAGCACCTTCTCTGCTGCAGCGACCCTGAATTTGGGATGTGGAGGGAAGAAGAGGTCTTGCCCATCATGTTAACAGCAGAATACGGGGGTCGGTCTGCTGGTGGTTGGAAGGTAAAGGTTGAGATGTGTCCTGAAGGCAGTAGGAATTTGTCAGCTTGGTGCTGAACTTCGAAGGCCCCAAAAGTAGTCAAAAACAGAGACGTGGCAAAAGTGTTTTCCCTCTTCCTCCCTGCTGCTGTGCTGATGGAGAGAGGTGTCTCGCTGGCCTGCGCAGCAGTCGATGCCGCCCCACTGGGGAGGGGGGCCGTGCAGGATGGTGGGACAGGACTGGCAGGAGATGAGCAGATGAGCAGCCAGAGTGGGTTGTTTTACCCTGTAAAGAGGGGTGAACCCCAAAAGAAAGAGGGAGAGCCTGTATGGTGGCTCCTCAGCTTGCTTTCATGTTTTAAACAGGTTTTAGCATTACATAGAGGATGTATCTTTATTATTTCTCCTAAAATGTAATGGGTGACATGGGGAGCTGAGCAGGAGGCAGGCCTGCGGCCCCCAGCAGCCGAGAGATCCCTCTCCATCCGGGTCCCAGCACTGGACTCCCGCTACTTTATCCGCAAAGAAGCAGGCGCAGGTCTGAACCCGAAACCGCCTGTCCAGGTTTGCAGGGGTCGGCCTGCAGGCAGCCTGCGTGGGAAGCAGGAGCGGCTGCAGGCAGGAGCACACCTGCAGCCTGCCTTCTCCCCTGTGCCTCTGGGAACGGTGGGATGTAGTTAAAAATACATGCCTGACTTCTCCAAAAGCTGTGGAATTAATTGAAGAAAAAATGGTTGTTGCCTTCCTACAGGCATCCCTTTTTGACCACAGCCTAGATAGGGCATGCAGCAAGGTCCAGTACTTATTACCGAGTGACTGGCAGTTACTTTGTTCTAATTAATTCACTCTTCTGGACAGTAAGCTACGTAGCATCTATGCTCATGAGATCTAAATGCATTTTGACTGCAGTCAAAGTGTTTTTGACAATAAGGCTTGGCACTTCTGTTGCAACTGAACTTATAATTAGTTGGTTTTTAATTATGCACGAGTATAAATTGGAGGACGATGTCTTCTGCTCCAAGCAGAGGTTGGACTGAAATAACTGAGTCCATTTGACTACATCTGGCCCAGAAAGGGGGATTACAGACAGGGTGAAACCACATTCTGCAGTATTTCCCGATGCTTGCAATACCTGCAGATGCACTCACACCCCTAACCCACCTTCATCTTAGCTGAATGGGTTTAGAGAGGCAGAACAAATAGTGACAGTAAGTAGATAGAAATACATTAACTACACCCAGATCTGCAAATAAAAAGTCTGGGTGATGTAGGGAAAGCCAGCGAAATTGATGTTTCTCCTTGTGGTAAAAGTGAGCTTCTCCTGGAAAGCGAAGTGTGTCAGACGAAGCATTTCTTGTTCTGCAGTGGGTGGAAAGACACCAGAGCTAAATCCTCTTACAAGGAGCTGTGCCTGTACAGAAGGCGGCTTCAGGCTGGGCGAGGGGGGTGGCAGCGGGGGAGCACTGGGGGCTGTGGGCACGGCCCCTGGCAAGCGCTCTCCAAGGGTAGGACTTAATCGCTTTTAGTTGGTCTTCCCGCGGCTGAAGGAGTTTGAAGGAGCTCAGTCTTCCAGTGCATCCCCATGGGGAGTACGTCGTGTGGAGGGGCAGAGAAACCGAAAGCAGCCTTGGGCGACAGTGGTTGTTTGGTTGTGCCAAATGGGCGCCGCTGGCGATGCGGTGTCAAGATACGAGATACTTGTGTGTGGTCACCCCACAGCAGGCAGGGGCACCAGGCTCCTGGTGTCCTGGCTGGAGCCAGAGGCGCTGCTGGAGGAGCTGCAGGGCCTGTGATTTACCACGGCTGCCCTTGCTGTCTGCCCGTAAGAGCACCTGGTCCAGGGAGCACAGCTGCCATGGGAGGTGCTGGGTGCCCTGCTGAAGCTCCCCGAGGCGGGAACGCTTGTGAGCACTGGCAGGGAGAGGAGGGAGCCTGCGAGCTGCTGCCGCACCGCCTCTGCACCATGGGAGCTCCAGCACAGGAAGGCACGTCGGGCAGGCAGTTGGGGTCCCAAGCCCAGAACAGGGTAGGAAGGACCTAGCCACTTAGCGCACCAACCTGCGTATTTTACAATTCGCAGCACCCCGTGCTGTGGCTGTGCAGAGCGCGGCTCTCCCCGGTGCTGCTGGATGCCGCGGCGGGATGCAGGATGCAGCGGTGGGCTGCCTGCGCTAGCGTAGGAGCAGTCCTGCCGCACTGTCGTGCTGCAGCAGGGCTTGCAGAGCTCATCTGTCGCTGTCCCTGCCCGACCGTGGCCATCCCTGCCAGAGCTGCTACCGGGGCATGCGGAAGCCGCTGCTGTTGAAAATGAATCTTAAGCTGCTTTGTTGTTCAGCCGGGCAGTTCATGTAATCCCTCAGACGAGACAGGTGGTGTATTTTCTCTCAGACCGCTGGTGCTACTGCATCTTCGGACTGAGAAACTGCTGAAGCAATGCCCTGGCAATGGCGGTGACTGATTGTGGGTGGGGAGCCCCTGCAGCGGGGGGGCTCTTCTTGATCATGTGGGCTTTTTTCCTTGTATTTTTGTAGCAGGTCTAAAATAGCAGCACCCTGGCCTAGAAGGCTTCTGGCTTTTCCGAAGTGCCTGTCACGAGCTGCCCGCGGGGCGCAGCCGTGCGCCCTGGTGTCCCCGCCAGCCCGTGCCCCCTCGCCAGGCGGAGCAGGAGGGCTGCCGGGGCCCGCGGCTGCTCCCGGTCACGCTGCGGTCGGAGCGAGCCTTCGAGCAGGGCCGTGCGATGGCAGCAGGGCGCGGGTGCCCGAGCACAGGCACGCTCGGATTTTGCCCCGCCGCGCTCCCTCAGGAGGGCATCGACCCTCATGCTGCGGCAGGCTGGGGGCTGTGGCCGGGTGGGCAGTTTCAAACCCAGCAGGGTCACAGCACGCTAATACGTTAACTTCACAAGTGCTAAGTCATCCCGTGAAGTTAACGGCTGAGCGCTTTGCTTTGCCAAGCGAGAAACTTTGTGCTACGCCGGATCCTCAGGAAGGATTTGTGGGTTTGATGGACCTGCCTGCACGTTTGCCTGCTCGGAGCCAGACTGTGGAAAGCAGGTGGGACGAGGGCTTGCCTGTAGGAGCAGAGGGAGCTGGGCTTGGCTCCACGCGAGGAACAGAAAACTTGTACAGTTTTCTTGTTTGACCAAATTAGACAATCTCATTGCACGAAATAACAAAAATTTATAGCCAGAACTTTGGAAATTATATCGCTGTCAGTTGTTTTATGATGATGCTGACATCTTTGGCTGTACAAACTGTACTTGCTTTCTTGGTTGTCATTTGAAAGACACCTACATTCTGAGTTGTCTCTGTTTAAAAAAAAAAAACCCAACCTCTTAGAACAAAAACATTTTGTTCCAAATTACGTGGCTTCAACAGCGTAATCCTCTTGACTCACTAGCATTTGAACTTGGAGCTTCCCAGTTAAACTAAACTGTCATGTAAACAGCAAGTTCTTGCAGTCTTACTCTTTGAATAATGGGAAAAGACTTTTCAGAGTCCAGAAAACTCAGTGGTTCTTTTTATTTATTTATTTAATGCTGTTAGATACAGTCTGTAGTTGTCTGAGAAAAGGAGAACGAAGCCGGTGGATTAGAGCCATATTAAATGGGATCCGTGTTCCCCATTCTCCTGTGATCTGCTTAAAAAGCTCTGCTCTTTTTGTCTCTAATCTGGGATGGTCCGTGGCCTTTGGTAATGCTGCTTTCTGCTGGTGCTCATGGGACGGAGGCACCTCCTCGCCCGTGCCTGGTGACGGGAAGTGGTGTGTTTTAGGGTCCTTCCCACAGCAAAGCGATGCGGCCTGCGGGCAGAGCTGGGGAGGGCGCTGGGGTGGAGAGAGGAGGCTCCCCTCCATCGGCAAACCTGCGGCAGTGACTTTTTGCTTCTCTTGATAAGGGGGTGTGTGACTGAGTGGATGCCTTCAACTTCTCTTTGGTGCCCTTCTGCGTAATGGTTGCCAAAGTCCTCCTCTCTAACACCACCAAGAAACTCCTCCCTTGCTAGTGGTTGGAAGAAAAATGATGGCTAGCAGGGAGGGCAGTTGGGAATGTAGCATCCTAAACTAAAACTAGTGTTTGGTCTGTAACTGTTCTCCATCTCTTTATGGCTTCTTTGTGGCCCACCCATACAGCATTTTCTTTTTATTAAGAAGGCTGAAACACTTCACTGATGGTGTACTCTCTACAGAATTATGTCTGGAAAGCCAGGACAGCAATCATTGCCCATTCTGGGTCTATGTTTCAAGGCAAATATTTGTTCAAGTGCTGTGTTAGCATAGTATTTCTAATGTCAGGCCAAGGGCGTAAATTCTGGTGCAGAAACCCAGAGACATGAATCTCAGTTGTGTGTTTCAGTGTTTCAGGGGATTTGCTTTTGCCAATATCTGTGCAAGATATTGTATCCAGACTTTGGTAGCCTGCAATGGGGCTGGGCATTGAACAGTAGTACATCATCATTCTTAATCCTGCTATTCTGAAGTAGTAGTGTATTCCTTATTTTAACAAATAAAGTCATATATGGAAAGACGGGGGGTGGAGGAGCAGAGCTGTGTACCGGTGGACCTGTGGCTCGAAATTACAAGTTATCCATCCAAGTCAGGTTGTTCAGATTTTGAAGGAGAAGCTGAAGAATCAGCTGTGCAAGTACAGCGTGAAGAAAGTTTAATACCTCCCAGAAGGCTTGCATAATCTGTATCACAGCTCTCCTCGTGCCTTTACCAGCTGCTGATAAAATAAACGGCTTTGCGTGATAAAACTTCTTAGAGCAAAACTTTGTGCAAGGAGTTAATGAAAATAGAGATTTTGATCTCCATGCCTTTTCTTGCAGAACAGTAGTACATCTTTCCTGAATTTTGAAATGCTGTTATTTTTTTCAGTGGCAGAATTGGCTGCCTTGTCTTAAAAATCAAGGGAAAATGTTGTGTTCTTAGTATGTGGAAGTTGTGGGGGTTTGGGTTTTGCTTTTGGGTTTTTTGTTTGTTTTTGCTTGTTTGGTTGGTTTTTTTTTAAAGAAACAAGTGTGTTTGCTATGCGCGGTCTTCCCAGAGAAGCACCTTTCAAACATCCTGACTCTTTGTCTCTTTCCCTCCCTGTCTTTCTCGCCCTCTTTTAGATCCGGACTGTTTTGTATCCCGTCCTCCTTTCCCAAGCACGAGGACCCTCCTGCTGACGCTTGCGCTAACGGAGTGGCTGGCAGTGGAGATGCCGTGCCGGGCGAGACGGAGCCGCAGCCCGCTGGTGAGAAACCTCCCAAAGGAAACGGTGATGAGCAAGTACCGCCACTCCTGCCTCCCCCGCCGCCTGGCAGCCTTCCTCCTTACCCCCCATACTTCGAGGGAGCTCCCTTTCCTCGTCCGCTGTGGCTACGGCACACATACAACCAGTGGGTTCCTCAGCCACCGCCACGGACTATAAAGAGGACGAGGAGGCGTTTGTCACGGAATAGAGACCCAGGAAGGCTTATCATGAGCACTATCAGGCTGCGGCCAAGACAGGTGCTCTGTGAGAAGTGTAAAAACACTCTGAACCCCGAGGATGCGAACACAGCTAGGCAGAACGCTAAAACCAGGAGGAAGCTGAGCATTCAGGACAAAGAGCAGAAAAAGCACAGTGACTCCGACTACACGGAGAAAAGGAACAAAAGAGAAAAGAGAGAGGATGACAAATTTTCTGGGGAACTAGTACATCGAACGCCAGTTATAAAAATATCCTACAGTACTCCACAAGGGAAAGGCGAAGTTGTAAAAATCCCTTCCCGGGTTCACGGCTCGGTCAAACCATTTTGTCCAGAGCGAATATTGCAGAATGGAGGGGAGGACCAACAGGAGACCAGAGACTCTGAACGGTGTCGAGAAACCAAATGTTTAATGGACAAGTCAGCAGGCAGCCAGCTTGCTTCCATTCCAAAACTGAAGCTCACGCGGCCCGTGCATTCCAGTGCGGATGTCCCACCCCCAAAGATACGGCTGAAGCCCCATCGCATAAATGATGGTCAGAGTGTTTCAATTTATAAGGCAGAACTTATTGACGAAATAAATGTCCTTCAGAACAGCAGGGAGTCCAATCCAGGCGCATTTTACAATGATGAATCCACAGACAGAAGTTTAGCCGAGATATCTTCAGGGAGTTCAGGTGAAGATGAGGACTTTAAAAGATTTCCCCAAGGTAAAGATGGACATGATAACTTGGCTTTCCTTATGAATTACCGTAAAAGAAAAGCAGATTCTTCTAGCTTATCGGTGTGTAGCAATGACAGTCTAGATGAATCCAAGTCTTCTAGTTCAGAAGTAACATCACCAGAAATGTGTGACTTTTTGCCTGGTGATGATGCATCCGTCTCTTCATCTTCAAAAGATGAGCGTAAAATTGTGCCGCCGCTAACAGTTAGACTGCATACCCAAAGTGTGTCTAAATGTGTCACAGAAGATGGAAGAACTGTTTCAGTGGGGGATATTGTTTGGGGTAAAATTCATGGGTTTCCGTGGTGGCCAGCACGTGTTCTTGACATAAACCTTAGCCAGAAGGAAAACGGGGAACCTTCGTGGCGAGAAGCTAAAGTATCATGGTTTGGTTCTCCAACGACTTCATTCTTATCTGTTTCAAAACTCTCTCCTTTCTCTGAATTTTTCAAACTGAGATTTAATCGCAAGAAGAAAGGGATGTATCGGAAAGCTATCACAGAAGCTGCAAAGGCAGTAGAGCATCTGACTCCGGAAATCAGAGATCTCTTAACACAGTTTGAGACATAACTTTGCCTCTAGTATCAGGTGAGTGCTTGCTGGACTCAAGTTTCCCATGAAAATCCTCCTTGTGTTTTTTAACCTACATTCCACTGTTTGTTTGCATTTGTTTTTCCTTAAAAACTGAGGCGGACAATTTTTAAACTTAAATGCCTGGCCCCTTAGTTGCTGGTAGTAATTTCAGAGGGGGATAAGAGCCTTTAGTTCCAAACCTTTGAGGGGACCGTGGGAATTGGAGCCCCTGCTGTCAGAGGGGAGTACAAAGCAGTTGACATCGGGAGGAAGGAAGCATCGCTTGCTCAAAGAGCTAATAAAATTGTAGTCATGTATTAGTGCCGCTTACCGCTAGGATGTGGCGAGTATTGAGGATACTTCATTTGCGTCAAAACTAATCCTGTATGGCTGGAGGACTAATAGCTCCTAGACTTCAAGTTTCTTTGAAATATTTATTGGTTCAAAGAACTAGAACTCTTCTTGGGATTGAGATTATATTTATATCATCTAGGTACTGATGCCCAGCAGCTACCCGTAACAGTTAAGGGCCCTGGGAGGCCCTTTGCTCCCCTGCAGTTTCTCTGACCCCTCTGGTCAGAGAAATCAAAGGCACTTTATGGCTCTTCAAAATTATACTACCAAAAACTGCCTTTAACTGGGGAATAGTATCTCAACATTTCTCACAGCGCTTGGGGTTTGGCTTGTGTCTGAAATGTTGGTGCGTTGCTGGGGAATGGCCCGTATCATCAGATTAAATTCTTTCAGGCCTCACCTGCAGCCTCTTTGTCTGAGGACATAAGGTGGGGACATAAACATGGGAGCTGATGCTCTGTAATGCCTCTGCGTTTTGCTTTTACTGCAAGCATGGAGGGGGATGGGACTCCCTTCCTCACCAGTCAAAACTTTGCCCCAGATGAAAATTTGGTACCTAAAAATACAGGATATGGCATGACTGGGAACAGAGATACCATCTGTAATTTCAGTTGATGCTGCCTGTTACACTGCCCTCAGTGAAATCCCTGGGAAAACTCCGGCAACTTGAATAAGACCTAGAATTGTTTCGTGACCTTCCAGTCATCACTACCTAGACAAGACCTCATCTGTGATACTGTTAAGCAAGGGGAGGGATTAACTTTTTGCCTGAAAACCATAACTAATCGTTAGGAAGAGTCGTCTCATCAAAGGTCTTGCTTTATACACTGTGGTTCGTTATGTTGTCCCCTACATTTTTCCGCTCTTTTTTTGTGCGAGAAGGACTGTGTATACACAAGCCACTACCACTCCTGCTGCAGACTGTCTGTTTGCTACCTAGGCTATTTCAGTGCAGTGGGACTGTGACAGTCAGTGCTTGTGTAAGTCCTGAGGGGAAAAAAGGATTTATTTTTATTTATGTACCCTCTGTCATGGGACTTCACCACTGGTTTGAGTGTGATGAAGGACTTGATTTGCTTGAGTTGTTATTCTGTCCCAGCAAGCCTGGCTGGAGTAAATAATCAGAGTGTGGCGTATTCATCCTGTGTGCTCAAGGTGTCCGGACGACTGGACACTGAAGCAAGTAAAAATGTATAACTGCAGCAGCAGCAGTGTTTAAGCTTCATCCTTGATCTTGCCCCTTCAAATGCTGCTAAACTCTGGCTGAAGGCTTTATTATATCAAGAGCATTTGGATTGGACCCAAATTCCTATTAGCTAGATCTGGAGTATAAATAAACCCGATGCCCAGAATATGCTGTCCTCGCCAGCGAAAGACTCATGGTCGAAATCCATCGCTCCTGTATGAACAGTGCTCTATTTAAAGGGGCAGCAAAGCTTCATCCTTCTGAACTGCCTTCGCTGTGTTTGTATGTGCAGTTTGGGACAGCTCTAGCAGGTCAGATGCCGTCACCATTACTGACGGCTGTCTTTGCCGTTGCGAGCTCCGGGTGGGCTGGTATGCCACATCTGGTGGTTTCTGGGGAGGAGAAGGGGCAGGGTGACGATCAGTCAGAATGGCCATGCCAGTCAGTCCATGTCGGGTAGGAAAGCGTGTGGCCAAGAGGAGCTCAAAGTCCAGAGCTAGAAGTCACAATGGGAGGATGTTTGCCCAGTCACACATTAGCCTAAGGAAAATGCTGCCTGTTCTTACCAGTAGGACCACTGTAGGTGTGGTGGAACAGTAAGACCCAGCCATGAGATGTGGGGGAAAGACTGTAGGGCAAGGCCTCAAGAAGGAAAAGAAGCACTTGCCCCAGAGGAGACCTGGGTTATTGCAGACATGGTGCTGATCTGAGCTATAGATACAGAGCAGAAGGGGTGGAACAGGTCTGTAAACTGGGGGAAAGAAGAAAATGTTGAGAATGATGATAAGAAGAAAATTATGCGATGGCATGGATTAGGCCAGACCCTTCCTTCCTTCCTTCTGTACTCTTCAGCCAGACCTCTCCATGTATGTTAATAGATAGATTTAACAAGTATTGCAGGTTCATTGGCCTCCTTCAGCTGGCTTTCCACAGGTGATTTTCTGCCTTAACATGTGTCTACGGTGAGCTGCCAGCCCAGCCTGCATATCTGGAGATGGTATAATAGCTGGATAAACAACTGCAGTTGCTCAAAACTAGAAAAGCAGAACAAAACTTCCCATGTTCCACGTGTCACATTTACTTAGATTCCTTATCAGACCAGCATGTCTAGTGTTTTGGTGCGTCACTTATAAAGCAATTCGTTATTTCAGAGTCTTGCCCTGCATCTAATTCCCTCCATTCAGGAGGATTGAGTTGTACTGCTTTCCTTGAATCTTCCTACAGTAGAACCGAAATGTTTCCATCAGTTGCTCTTTGACTGTTCTTTCCTGAAGGCTGTAGCTTAAGTTTTCACTAATGCTTGCAGTTCCTGAGTCCTAGGACCCCAGTGATGCTTGAGCTACAGTTAAATATCTGAAAGCTTTGAGGCCTTTTCAGGGCAGTACAGCCTTACATCTGTTACAGCAGTTTCTAAGAGCAGGCATCCGACTGGTAGTGTTGCACATTGCCGCTGTCGAGTCCATCGTGCTGTGGCTTCACCAGCAGCTGCGAGGGCTTGTTACCGTCAGCACAGAACAAGAGCAAGAGCCCAGCAGGTACCTTCAGCAGCAGCACTTGGCTAACGCCGCTTGTGCAAATCCTGGGCACGGCAGAAGTTTGTGACTGTTGTCATTTTCTGTTGTGAAACTTTCTAGTCTTCCGCCATGTGATGCTGTTCTGCAAAGCATGGAGGGTAATTACTAGGGGAAAAAAGTACAAATAATTCAGGTAATTTTTGAATGCATATAAAACTGGAAGCAATTGCAGTTTTTTAAAAAACTTGATTTGGGTTGGAAAAACTGCTGTGAACATTTTATGTTTTTATTACTCTGTCCTTATACTTTTTTTTTTCTCAGAGAAAATACTTAATTAAAACCCTGGCATTAACTGACTAGTAAAACAAGGTTTCTGGAAAAACAACAGGCGGGCTAGTGACCCATAGAAGTAAAATTTGTAAGACACTTGGTTTAGAGTAGTTCCAGGAGTAAAACTCCCACTCAGCATCCTCTCATGCCGCTTTGTAGCATCTACTCGTGTGTCACGTACGGGGAGCCCCTGCGCGCACCGCCGTGCTGCAGAGATGTCTGCGCTGCGGCTGGGCGCTTGGTAAGTTAGTCTCACCTGGCTTAAAGCACCAGATCCCGGCTCACCTCCGCTCGTCATGCTTTTATGACTGCAGGCCTCTGTTGCCAGGGGAGGGCGGCTGTGGCTGGGCAGTGTGGGATAACGGGCAGCGTTACTTCCCCACGGAGCCCCCCGGTAGGCCAGGCCCCCGCGCTGCCGGCAGCCCTGTCCTGGCATCCCTCACCATGGCTGCCGTGAGCACGAAGGCTGGTCCCCCCTAGCCCAGAGCGAGGGGCGTTTGCTTTTCTCTTAAGGATGCCCGTCCGTGGGCCGGGAAGTCAGAGCAAGGCTGTGGCGCAGCTGCTCTTGGCAAGCTGGCGCTTCGCAGCACCGCTTCCTCCTCCAGGCATGGGCCACCTCAGGCAACGCTAGCTGGGGTTGTGCGGTTGGGTTTGCTGCTCCCTGGGGTTGCTGCGGCTGCCCATGGCCGAGAGCCGAGCAGGCGGCCTGCTGGAGAGGGGGTCGGGGGTGTTGGTGCTGCGGAGACGTGGCCGGAGGGGCAGGGGCACAGCTCGGCGCGCTGCCACGCGCGCGGGAGGAGGCTGGGAGAAGCCGAGCCTGATGTTCAGGGGTTTGGGATACCACCCCCAGGGACGGACATCCCGAGCCGTTTGCCCGGGGCGGTACGGAGCAACCCGTGGGGACACGGTGGCTGCCCGTGAGGCTGCACTCCCAATGCGCGAGGGGCAGCTGTCCTGCTGGTCCGTCCTGATAGGGGGTGGCTTTGCTTCCCCCTCGTTTGGCGGCATCCCGCCCTGCTTGCTTGTGAGGCTGTGCTGTGGGCCTGGTTGGTGCTCGTCATACGTCACCCGTTTTGGCTGCAGGACTCTTGCCTCCAGAGCTGTTTCAGACAGTCAGAAAGTCTTCCGAGAGCTGGAGTGTTGCCTGTGGCATGCTGAGCATGTGTTTCTTGGCAGGGGCTGTAGGCCCGTGAGTGGGTCCGGCTCGGCTCCGAGAGCCGGACCTGCAGGCTTCGGCACTCCCGCCTTGGCTTTTTCTTGGGAATTAGAAAAATCTCTTGTGCTTTTGCATTTTGCTTTCTGCTCACTTCCATGATAATGTCATATTTAAACTTGCAGCTGCGTAAGCTTCAAGTTCCTCGAGCCAAACGTCTTCCGCAGTGATGAGCACCCCAGCTTATTTCTGGCTTTATGACAGGGAGGTTTGCTGGCACACCTGGGGCACTGCATTCAGCCACCTGAGATGCAGTCGACGGGTGTGCGATGCAGCGTGCTGAGCACGCTCCTGGTCTGGAGGGCTACCCCGGCACAGGGCACGGACAGACGCCTCAGGCTGGTGTCACCCACGTGGTGTTGGGGACAAGCAGCGCATGGGGCCACAGCTCCGGCTCTGCCACAGGCTGGGGCCCAGGAGGGAAGGGGACCTGTGTTGCCTGAGGCTGCCCTGTCCGGGCTCCAGGGGACACATCGCGTGGTGGGATCTGGGGCTTTTCAAGGAGCGTGTGCTGCTCCGGCCCCTCTGCGTGGTGAGAGTGTTGGTCCACGCAGGCACGGGGCCCTCGGCAGGCTGAGCGCATCCTGCAGTGCCACGAGGCTGGGTCTCTTGTTCTGCTCTGTGATCCTCCTGAACGGCTCCTCGCGACGAATCTCCCCTCCCTGCCCGCAGCCCTTTCATGCAGTAAAACTTCTCATAAAAACTGCTTGTAGGTTTTCATACACACCTCTGCATGAAACAAGTTTACAGTATGTATATTCATTTGCTTTTTCAGTCTGGTAAATCCTTTATTCTTCCCCCCTCTCTTCTACCCCCAAGCTGTGGAACCATTAAAATTTAAAATACTGGCTTTTGAAGCTTTTAATTTTACTGCTATTAGCTTAATAGACCCTCAGTATCAGTACATTTAGCCATTCATCACAAAAAGCACACTGCTACTATGTACAGCAAAATCAAAGCTTATTGCATGCTTGCTATATATAGTAAGCTCTAACATAAAATTTGGAACATTGGGTTATGACTTCACCTTCAAAGATGTTCAGGGTTTTGTATGTGCATGTAGCCAGTACCTCTTGCCAGCAGTTTATGAAGCAACATAAATCACTCTTCTTTCTCCTTTTACCTCTTTTCCTCTGCTCTACCAGTGGCACAAAAAAGGCTATATAACTTTATATAAAGTTGTGGTGGTGATTGCTGTGATAGCTAATTTT
This sequence comes from Anhinga rufa, assembly GCA_013400875.1. NCBI lineage: Eukaryota > Metazoa > Chordata > Aves > Suliformes > Anhingidae > Anhinga > Anhinga rufa. Next base: position 14,957 of record VZTV01031933.1, read on the forward strand.
TTAAAAACACCTGCCTGGTCACGGGAAATATTTCAGCCCAGGAGATGAATGCTTGAGATTTTTCTTGGCCTGGTTTCTAGATGGTTCAGTCAACTAAAACCAAGCATCCAACTTAATTACTGTGTCTCAGCCTTCCTCCAAACAGCTTGGAGTCAGCGTCTCTGCATACTAATACAAAGTAGGAGAACAAGTCTAAAATGGACTGCGTTGCATACTTGTGCGCCCCAGCGCTGGGTGTCTGGAGCTCCACGTCTGGTGGCATCCCGCTGATTTTCCTGTTCCTGAGAGCACTTGCCCATTTGGCTTGCGATCGCTGTGACTGCAGTTGGAGTCATCCGTGCTGCTTTTCCCTGTTTGCGCGCTCTCTTGCCCCTCTTTCCCTCCACGCTCTGCTCCCAGGCGTATTTTTTGGAAATGCCAGCAGGCCATACATTGTGCTATTTCTAACTGCACACGAGCTGCGCAGATGCCCAAGAATGCGATCTGCTTACGTGAGCTGTAACTTCAGCTGCCGAAGGAGTTTTGTATCAACCGAAGGGCTTAACAACTCCCTTGGAGGCACACAAAGCTGCCCCCTGGACTGAGGGTCTCCGAGCCCCATCTGAAGCTTTGGGCATCTACTATTTGCGCTAGCCAAGGCTGCCTGCGGGGAGCAGAGCGAGCGGGTGTCCCTCTGCGGTGTCACTGGCCTGCTGTGCGCTCAGTGCTGCTTGGATCTGTGCAGGAGCAGGGTCTGTGCCGGGGGGGTTCTCCGGGGAGCGTGCCGGGGGCCAGGCTCCGCAGAGCAGCCCCTTCTGCAGCGCTGCTGGAGAGATGGGCCGCGGCCACATGGGGAGGAGAGCTGTCTGGATAAAGAGCCTGGAAACTTGCTGCTTTGAAAAGTTTTACAAATAACGTAAAAATGAAATTTCTGTAGCTTTTCCTTTATTTAGTCATTTCATTTGTAAACTCAAATGGAGGTGTCTAAAAGTGCAGCTACAATTCCCCTTTTCACGCCGAGCCCAGCGAGTTTGGAGGGTGGGACCGCAGGCGGAGGGCTGGCCGACACGTCGTTTGGAGTGAGCAGCGCTGGTCAGCTGGAGCGGTAAAGCCCTTACTAAGGGAGCCTGCTTGCCCCCTAGGTAAGGCTCAAAAGTTCATCCTACTTCTGTTGCAGTTAAGCAGATACTTGCAACGTATTGAGCACCTTCAAGTTGCACATACAGAAAGGCTGCTTTGGACTGAGAAGGAATAGGGGATTTTTGGAAACTTGGGGATATATCTCTGTGTAGAGAAGGGTGCTTGTTACCCTGAATGAAGGGAACAAAACAGATCTCCACGCAGTAGCTGTGCATTGTTAATGGTACATGCAGCTGCTTGGCTCATGAGGCCTGGTCACTCAACGGCGTGACACGGATATGTCCCATTTTAATGGTCAGGTGTGAAAGGTAGGACTTTGAACCCAAAAATCGATGTGAAGACTCTTATATGTTGAAAAACTTGCAAACTCTTGTTTTTCAACCTTGATATGTGTTTTATTTTTCCCATAAGTACCCATCGCTGACACTGGGATCAAGGTGAATGGGAGTGTGTGGGCTGAGTGACAAACTCCAACTTCTGCCTAATAAAAGACTTACGGAAACGGCTTGCCTGTATCCTGCAAACTAGATGAGGATGAGCGGGTGCCAGCTTTATTTTTTTAAAACCTGCCTGATGCATCTGTTTTGCACTCTGTATGTATCTTTACAGAATATGTGGGCTTTCCTTTAAGTAGTTTATGAACTCTTGCACATCATGAGATTATGTACCTCTGAAATAGGCTTCTCATGTCTGGCAGTGATGACAGATGGGGCTTAATACCTCAACTTCTGGAGGACTTGTGCTCTTCATACCTACAGTCCGTGCACCCCAAATCTCCAGCTCTTCAATCAGCTGGAAAGTGCTCTCTCACTTCTCCTGGTGCCGTCTCTGCCCCGGAGCAGGAGCGGTGTGCGATCCTGCCACGCGTGCAGGCAGCGACGTCCATCTGGCACGTGAGGGCGAGGGCTGTGCCTGCCGCCCGTGCCGAGGCTGCCAGGCTGGCCCCGGTGCCTGTGGGCAGGAGAAGGCTCCTTGTGCTCCCATCCCTACAGATGCGGCGTGGAGCGAAGGTCCGCGTGCGGCTCCTCTGCCTGTACAAGTGAGGGCGACTCATCTCGCCATAGTAAGAGGGTCACAAATGCTCTCCAGCATCTTGTGCCTGAGCCTTTCCCACATGAACTCTGTCAGCTGCCCTGCATTAGTCGTATAATCATCTCTTGGTCACTAGGTATGCATGTCTCTCTGGAAGGGAGGAGTGGGGCATTTTTTTTAATGAAGGCTTTTTTTCATTAAGTTGATTAATTTCTCTGACGTACCAGTTCTTGTTTAATCTGCATTAGATCCTTGCTATTGTAGGATCAGACAGACTTGTTTTCTTTATAAAGCATGTTTCCTGTGTGCTCTCTGCAGTTGAAGAAATGAGTTGTAGCAAAATTACTAGTTTAACTTCCCTTATGAATGATGACTTGCTCTATTTTGATTCAAGCCAATAACTTGAGCCTTTTCTTCATGCAGAAAGCCCTCAAACCCGGTACAGGATTTTTCATAGAGATGCTCGGATGATAGCGTTTAGTACTGGAGAACATAACTGCCAGGCTGTTCAAGTCAGCTGGATCCTGATGCCTTGGGAGTTGGAGACAGTTCCAAAACCCCATCCAGCGGGTCAGGGACAGGGGTCCCGGCTGTCATCCAGTAACCCCCACCCGCCCCAGCCCTCCTCCCAGAGGAGGAAAGGACTTTACCGGACCGCTGCCAGCAGCAGCCTCTCTGCCCTTCCCCTCGCCTTCCGCTGGCGACTCAGGCTGCTAAGCAGGTACTGACTTCAGAAACGAAGCCCTGCAGGAGCCAGTCGGCTCCCTGTCAGAGGTGCGCCGGGTCCCCTGGTCCCCGTCCCTCCTCCTCAGGGCTGCAGGAAGATACAACCGCTTGATCCTCCCGAGCTTGAGCCAGGGCTGCCTTGCTGCCCTTCCTCCAAGGGGAGATGTCTGGAGGAGGACTGATTTGGTGATGCTCAATTACAGCCTGCTGTTAACTGCATTATGATTAGAAAATACTTCTGAAAATAAGCTGCTTGGTTGGAGAAAACGAGCAGGCTTCTTGCTGCCGTCACTTCCCAACCTGCCAGGACGCGCAGGGTAACCGGGGCTTGTGCCGCCTGCAGGGCTGCGACGGGAGAGGGTTTCAGTACCGCAGCGCTCCGGGGCTTTACAGAGGTAACCGTCCGAAGGAGGTGCATTCCTGACTCCAGCTCTGGCACGCATGCATGTCTCTTGGTCTTCACCTGGAGCTAGTCTGTGAGTGCTGGTGGTGGCGGGGCAGCCCTGGACGCCCAGCAGCACACCGGTACACGCAGGAACCCCTTCAGTGCTGCACCTGGTACTCTCACGGTGGCAAAATGTGCAGGCCCAGGGTCCTCCCTGTGCTGCAGAGGGGCTGTTAGGGATGTCCTGCACTTGTCTCACCCGAAGGGTCAAGGTGCAAGCCCCCCGAGCGGTGCTGCACACAGGGCTGGTGTGAGCAGGGCCCCCACGCGTCAACACACTCGGGGTGCAGTAATTGCCGAAGATAAATCAGATTTCTGCACTCTGCTGCAGCTGTTAAATCTGAATTTGTGAACGGCTTTATTTGATCCAAAACTTCTTTTTTTGTATTATGAATCAGCACTTGGCTTCAGGAGAGTTTTCTTGGCTTTCCTTTTGACATACAGCTTAACACACAGGCTGCTAGATCGTGCCGTTGTCCTGAGTCAGCTGGTCTGTTACATATTCATTACTCATACATGTATCAAGGCTACAGCAATGTCCAGAATTTAGTGTTTAAGTTGCTGCTCCGTCTTTTAACAGAAATCTCTGAAGTTTTCCAGCAATGAAGTAAGAGCGTATGAGTGATTGTTGCTGTGTTGTTCCTCTTGAACACATGTTGAAAGCTTCTGGGTCTGCTCAGGGCTATTTAAAACAGACACCTGAGCCCTCGTAGGAGGCAGCCTCTGCCCCCTTGCCGAGCCTGGGCTGCGGAGCTTTGTGTTTCCAGGCCAGGGACAGGCGCCCGTCCATCCACAGGCACGCGGAGCTGAGCGGGGTGGTGAGGTTTGGACATTTTGAGACGTAGATCATCAGCTCTTTTAAAAGTTTGCCATTTTGCCAGTAGCACCAACCTTCTGCTTGCAGGGGACAGAATCCCCGGCCATCCCCGGGTAGTCTCAGCACACGGTTGCAGTTCGGCCTCATCCCTCTCCCTGCGAAGAGGCAGCGTCTGCCCTTGCGCAGGCAGAAGCCTTCACTGGGAGGTTGTTTGGCATCGTGCTTCTGTTGCGATGCTTCCTTCCTCCAAGTGTGAAAATGGCAAAGAATAAATCCAGCCTGAGGGCTTGCTGTTACCTCCTCATCAAAGGAATGCATTTTTTTCCTGTTTAGACCAAATATTCCAATCTAAACTGTCTCTAAAGGGTCAGCTTTTTGCAAAAACCATGAGGGATATTCTGCCAAGCCCATGGACCTCACTACGGCCTTGGTAGGTGTAAGATAATAAGCCTGCAAGTGGACTTGTTGTGTGCTCTTAAAAATCTCACCATTCATCAGAAGGCAAATGAATAGATTCTCCTGCAAGATTAAGTATAAATTTATACTCTGTTGACTACAGGTAATAGAGCCTTGTTGTGAGACATCCCGGTTTCTTAGGAGCGGATGATTCTGCTAAATACTAATGGAGTTTGTGAAACCTGATTGCAGTCCTTCTCTGGAATGTAGGTTTTAGGGCAGATGTTCATGGTGCATTGAACCAGCTCTTTGAAGCCTCAATTGTATGGGTGATACTGAAGATCATTCTGGATGCTGAGTCTGGGCAAATCAGTGTTGCTTTTGGTCCTATGCCCACAGGAGAGGCGCTGCTGCATTTTCAGCAGCGTTGGAAACGTGACCATCTTCCTGTGTTTGGTGTTGGCGTTCTTGGTTTATTGTGCTCTGTGCTTGTAAGTCACAAACCTCAGCCATGAGGGGTTTTTAAAGGTCTTTGATCTTTTGCTTCATAGCATTAATCCTGTTTGTCAGGAACACGGATTTGAGCCTGTGTGTCCTGTGGTTCTGACTTGGCCACGTTAGCTGATTTGGCACGGACGCGTGTTCGGGCTGGTCAGACTTTTGAACTAGCTCAAACTGAATTGCATTTGAAGTGTGGTGCAGTGATGCTTTTGCAGTTGAAAACTCATAAGCGTAGATCTCTGTGCAATTTTTTCATTCATTTCTGTATCACTGAGTTGTTTTATGGGTCTTCTGGTTTCTTCACTTGATCGTGAAAACAAATGGATCCTCCCGTTGAACCCTTTCAAGGCTTCCGCTCCATAACCTGACTTGCAGGGCCAGTGGAAGTACCTCTGGCACGCAGGGGCACAGGTGAGGACTTCTCTCTTTTGTACGTTTTTGTTCGGACAGTCGCATCCCTCTCCAGCAGAGGTGTCTTTCCAAGCCTGTCATCTGCCCTTAGTCTTAGTGGCTGGTGAGAAGGCCAGATGACAGCAGCATAACACATCAAGCGTGGGTGGCTTCATTACCCTTTGGTATCCGTGGAGTGCGTGGTTTTGCGCTTCTGAATTCAGAACGAGCGTCTTGTGTGCTCTTACTGCCTGAAGGCTGGTCAGTCATGGTCTGGTGCGGTCGGATACGGCCGTCTTTGGACCGCTGTGTGGGAGGGGAGCAGTGCGGGGTCCTGAAAGAGACGCTGGCCGTCCCAGGGGCTCCGCAGTGCTGCTACGGCACAGGCTTCTGCAGCCTGAAACGAGCAGCACTCCGCGGTGGGAAGAGGAGCCTGTGGCAGGTGGGGAGTCCGAGGGGAAACGGGGTGTCTTTTACCTCTGGAGGGAGTGAGAAGGTGGCGCGGCTGCTCTGCCGCTTCATTAACATGCGACTGGGGCACTGCGGCAGCGGTCCATGTCTTGAGCAGTTGTAGGTACTTAGAAAACCTTCTGTATGGTTTGCTCTCAAGGGGAAAATAATCCTACTTTATAGATTGTGTTTGAAAAGTGGAGGCAGATGTTCTTCACGTGGCGCTAGGGACTCGTGGCAGATTAACCTGCAGTAACCCACCCTGAACGGGGACTTAAAAGTCCTTAAGCCAGAGACTGAATATTTATTATCGTCACTGAAATTCATATCGTGTCTGTCTTGGAGAAAATTCCCACTCTTACGTTGGGTTTGTTAACTTGGCGAGTTTCTTCCAGAGCTGTAGCTGCTGCTGTTCTTGCCTGCCGGGCCAGCTGGGAGCCGGAGAATTCCTGGCTATATTTAGAGGAAACCCAGCGCGTGTGCCTCGCCGCTAATGCCGGTCCGTTCCATGCTGCCTGCTGTAACCTCTCCCTCTTTCACTTTCTTCAAGGTAACAGAAGATAAGAGCACAGCTGTTCTCCTAGAGGGTCACGAAGTCTGTAAACAACCTGACATGCCCCCCAGGAGAATCTGGAGGTTGCCGTGCGCGTGGCAGGAGGATGAGTTTCCTTGTCAGATTGCTCTGCTTTTCATCTGGGACAGGTGACAGGCACCGGGACTTGGAATTAAGTGGCTCTCCTGGTGTGAGGCTGGCAGGAAAGTCTTAAGGATATTTTACCCTAGAATGAGAATTTGACAAGTCATACGGCAATGAATTAGGAGAACAGCAAAAACCACAACTTGGAATGTATTTATTACTTAAAAGTTAGCTATTCTTGATAAAATCCCAAAAAATATTGCTGCTGCTTATTTTACTTACAGATTTCACACACTTGTTAATTTTAAAGCTACCAAACTTTTACTCAATACTGTACTCTGAGAAATGTAATTGGAGCAGGACATGCAATAGAATGAAATCATTGTAGTGTCTTAAGTACAATGGACTCACTTTTGTGTCTATTAAAACTTGGAAAATGTGCAACACGTAACTCTGTGGCTGTCATTGCATATGTTAAAGCCTTTTCATGTCGTTTACTGCAGAGCTGAGAGAATCAGTGTTTTCAGGTATGTGAACAAGTACAGTCATCTGGTAACTTGGATGGGTTTGTGTCCTGAACGCGTGCTTTCTTGAGTCACCTGAAACAGCAGGCAGCACGGCCTTGGCTTGCTCATGCTGCATGCAGAGGTGGGAGGTTAGCCTAATGGCTCCAACTGGAGAGTGAATTAACGTTTTGAACTAATTTTTTGGGTTCACACCTAGTCAGCGAGTGTAATTTGAGGCCCCTTGAACACATGTTCTTGGATAGAAAGCATCTTCATCCTTACACACGGCCAGAAATGATTAGCAGTCTTTAAAAAACAGAAAGCAAACACCCTTCAGCTTTTGTACCAAATTTAGAGTACAACTGGTTTACAAACTGAAGTGACCTGTGGACAAGCATTTGAAACTGTATGGGTTAATTTTTTTGGTTTTGCGTTAGTCTAGCTTTCCCTTGGATTCCCTCAGTCTAGAAACATTCATTTGTGGTAATCTGTTGCTTCTGATGCTGGAGAAGACAGTTCAGAGTTGTCCCTGCTAGGTAAGATGTTGCCTGCACGTAGAAGATTGCCTTTGAGCTGCAGGATCAGGATCATTGCACAGATTCTGCTTCCTGTTTGTTCGTAATCTGTTGCAGCAAACACTGCGATGAACTATTGTCACATTAGAAGAACGAGCGGATCGGAAAACACATGAGCTCGTGTTTTCCTGGTTCATGCTGGTTCATATTGTGGTCTTTTGCATGTCAGCAAAAGAGGTCAGAGCTTCCCTTTTCTGTTTAACAACAAAGTTTAACAAGAAGAGTTCAACACCAAAAAAACCCTTCTGCTGAGTCTCAGTCAGCATATAATGAGTGAAATCTGTTCCCCTTAAAACAGTTGGAAGACGGTGGCATAAAACATGCAGACTGAAATGTGATGCCGAAATAACGACATCTGTCTCCCAAGACCGATTTTGGCCACCTCTGCGAACAAATCAATAAGCTTCCTGTTTTCCCAAAATAAGTGTAAAAAGGACAGCAGTATATCGCGAAGGAATGTGTTCCTGCGCCTTGTGTAAAGCCTTTATGAAGCAGTTGTTTACCTGGGCATCCGCTTTGCCCATCTCCAAAGCAGACTGCTTGGCTGGCAAAGATGCTTCTGTGCAGTGAGTACTCCCACTCATGGAGAAAACAGTTCTACCTTTCTTAGCCCCTGTCTGTCTGTCTTCAGGAGTTTCTTTGTGGGTTTCTGGGGGTTTTTTTTAGCATCTTCTCGAGCTAGGCCTAGGGTTAGCTGACGGCTATGTGAGGTAGTTTTTGTGTTTTCTGCTCACACAGTTCTTCATTGTACAAAATCCCTGCCAAAAAGCGTTGCCAAGCTTTTTGGCTGTAGCATTACAGCAGTTAGCTGAAGGGAGGTACAAGCAGCCTTCTGTTCATTTAAAAAATAAAATAAAAAAAAAAGGCAAAACAAAAATAACCGAGCCCCCAGTCCCCCATGCTCTAAGGAAAGGTGCTTGTCTACTTCCATCTAGCGAAGGGCTGTTCCTGCCTGCGCGTGGAAAGGCTGCTCCGTGGTTGAAGGAGATGCCAAGAACAACAGGTGAGTCCTGGCTGCTTTCCTGAGAAGGCTAGCAGATGTCACTCAAGTCCCGTGAACAAGCAGAAACATCCTTAAGACCAGGCGTTCAAGTCTCTGCTGGGTGTGAGAGGGAATTACGATACCTCATGCTTGGGGCCACTGATTTTCTGTAGGCTTGAGACGTGAAACGGATTGAGAAGGTAAGCTTGAGTCCAGCGTCCGTCCTCTAACGCTGGATCTGGTCCCCAGGTTGGAGTTGTTTAAGAGGGGATGTTCGAGAGTTTTTTTCCCATGACAATTTGGCTCTGCAGTAGAACCCCTGCCAGATGTTTAACTGTACAGTGGAAGCCTGCCTGCCTTCTGCTTCTGCCTTGATAGTCACTGTCATCTTGTGCCCTCAGAGCAGCAGTTCTGCTCCTCAGTGCTGATGAAGGAGTACCTGGTATCCCTGCAAGAAACCTTCCTGGTCTTCCCTTGCTGGTGGCTGTGTCCTGCTAGTCCCCTGTCACCAAGGGCGCAGCTTCTGCTGTCCTACACCTGGATGTGTGACGTTCCTGGGCCCTTTAGAAAGCAAACAATGGGCTTTTACTGCCTGAGACTCCTTGCCAAGGCAGAGGTGAAGGGGAAAAGGTCAGTGTTACACCCTTGCCAGGTCCGTCGGAAGGTTAGAACTGGTTTGCTGCCATTTTCTGCCGGGAGGGCTGGGGAAGGACCCTCCTCCAAAGAGGACTGGAAGGCTGTATGTGCTGGGACTCCTTTTTTGTCTTTCACCCTTGTGACGCCAGGCGGTCTGACACGTGTGTCTGTTAACACCAGCTTAAAGAATGAAGCAGACGGGTGGAATTTAAGCACTGCAGGTGAGTCACCGGATTTTTGCCACCTTACTAAGAAGGGCTACAGAGAGTTTCAGTAAGAACACGATAACAGAGAAGATAGTGCTGAGGAGGCGCGTGAGTGGATTGGACACGGGGTCCTTCTCTGAATCAGTGCCAGAGATGGGCTTAAACACCTGCCATAAAGAGCATCCTGACAAAAAGCACAACTTCGGATCTGCCTATGGGAGCTGAAGAAGCTGGCTTACTTCACCTCAGTGAAATGACGACTCTTCGGTTTTGGCAAGGCTTAAAGCAAAAATCTTGTAGCAAATTGCTTTTTTTGCCTCTGCCATTATGCAGATAAATGAAAATAATTTCTCTTCAAAAGCATAAACCGAGAGCACAGTGATGTTTCATTTCCTAACTGGTTTTAAAAAGCTAACGTAGAAATTTCTAAATGTTAATTTTTAATAATGTGAAGTTACTTTGGTCTTTTACTCTGTCAGAGGAAAAGCTCCGTTGGGATAAAACCTAAATGACAGTGTTCAGGAATAGTAAGTGGTCTTCAGTATTCTCTGTAGTAGGTTCTGGGCGGCCCATTGAACATCGCTAACATTCCTATCTGCTGTGAGACTTCACTTTTCGTTCAGTTTTTAAGATTTCCCTCCTTATGCTTTTAAAACTTGTGCATGGTTTTAGGAGAAGGTGGGCCTTTTTCAGTCCATTTCAATTCTTGTTACACTAAAGGCTTATTATAGCCTCCCCTGCTCCGCAGTGTGGTTTTGGAGGTTTCCTTCCAAACCCTAGAGCTGTGCTTCAGCCCACGCAGCTGATTTCCTAAAGGCAAGCCCTGCAGAATCTGGGTATGGTTTCCAGTAGGGGGGTGCCAGTGTTTGATTCTGACATTATTCAAGCCAATACTGAACTGATCGGTATGTTTTGTAGTGAGTCGTTGTGCTGATATTCTGAATCTATAGATAATTTTTCTGTGCATAACCCACCTTCCTTTTACTTGGCCTCATGCTTTCAGCCCCGAAAGCCCCCCGAGCGCCCCGCCGTACCCAGGCTCCCCCTGCCCCGGGCGGGCGCTGCCCGGGGGCACTCGTACCCTCCCAAGGGGAAATAGTATTTTCTGCAAGTGGAGAGCGAGTCTGGTTATTTCTGTTCAAAAGCAGGATTTCTCACCAGGTTTTTGTACCCTGTCTTTTCTGACTTACTAAATTTATTAAAAGGAACTAACTGTGTAGGTGGCCTCACTTAATGGTTTCTGTTGCTTCGTGAGCTGTAGGCTGACTCAGAAGAGCTGTTGGCGAGGGCTGGTGACAGCGCTACGACGCCCATTTGGGAGCCCAGCAACAGTTGGGAAAGTGGTGGTTTCCCTCGGGGCTGGGCGGCTCCGGCGAGAGGGCGAGCAGGGAGCCGCAGCCGCCCGACTGGCGTGCTTCGTTCCCTTGGTCTGCGCTAACCCCTTTGGTGGCACGGCTGTACGGCCGGGGATGGTGCCCTGCGGCGGGTGCCCCCGCGCCTGGCATCCTGCGAGGAGCTCCGGGTAGAGGGGGGTGACCCGGCCGTGCTCGGGAGCCGCCCCAAGGGCAGGGTCCCTTGTAGGCTGGGGTTAGCTAAGGGGAGGGATATTTTGCCAAGCTAATGTTGGAATTGTGGCGCTTAATGATGCGCTATTTAAATAACCTTTTGTTCTGTGCTGGTAAAGCCATCTGACTGACTTGCAGAATAAAAAAAACCACATGGTTTTGATTCCGTCAGGGTTCCTAAGGCATAGATGAGATTTTTGCCAGTTGTTTTACTGTGGCTTATAGCTAGCGTCCGGCCTATTTCACGCCGATAAGGGCTAGCAGGGCTGCCAGAGCGGCCGTACCGGCTGCCCCGGCGGCACCTCCAGCGGAGCGGCTTTGCTGCGCTGGGCAGCGGGGAAGGCTGCTCCCGCGGGGCTGTGCCATGCCGGCTGATGGCCGGGGTGCGGCCAAGTCCGCCGTTTTCCACTTTTCCCAGGAGCGCGGGGGTGTCGCTGGGCGGCAGGGCTGCCTTCCCGGCCCAGACTCACCTCGGGACCCTTGCTCTGTGGGTCCCACCGCGCTCACTGCAGCCCCTCGTAAACACAGATCCCTGCCGCGCACTCGCGCCAGCGCTGGTGATGGTGGGGATGAAGAGGACTAGCCTGGGATGATGGTGGCAAAACATCGCAGCACCTGCTTCTGTCTAAATATCATCTGTAATGTTTTCCTAAAGCTTCTCCTTTTATCTCTCCTCCGGTTTCACGCTTTTCTGTGCTCCGTTCTCCACTCAGACACTTCCCGAGTGTCCTCCCCGCGGAGCCGGGCTGTCAGACTGGGCAGGGAAAGGCGAGCTCTGCCGGGGGGGTCCCGGCCCGAGCTCCGGTTTGTGCGCGAGGGGCCAGCCTGAGCGCAGGCAGTGGGGGGCATCCGAGCTGGCGAGAGCTCCACACGGGCCCCTGGCTCTCCGGAGGTGCTCCGGCAAGCCTAATTAGAAGGGAAGCTTGCTTAAATCCAATCAAACATCTGTCTTGTATGGAAAATATTTTCTTTCCCCTAAACTCAATTTTTTCTTTTTTTTGAAGTGCATATTATAAAACACAAAGTTGGGCAAGTTGTTTTTAAAGCTAATTTCTCAGGAAAAACACATAAATTGTAAGCTGTTTTTCATTAGACACCAAAACCTGAAGCATTTGGCTTTGATAACCAAAGCCTAATGTGGCTTGAAACAGAATATAGTTGAAATAAAAAATCTTCAGTGCAGCTGAACTGAATATGGAGCAAACCCCCACCGACGGGCCTGGGGGGAGGGAAAGGCGGGGGTTGATCCTGATCCTCCTCACTGCAAGTCCTCGGTGCCACGGGTGCAGCAGGCACCGCCGCCGGCAGCAGCCTTGCCCGGCGCACCGAGGGACGCGGTGCGCGCCGTCCCCACTGCGGCTGGAATGGGGCCCAGTGGTTGCCGGCAGCCCCGGCGTGGGGACAGTAACACCAGGTCACTCAGCCCACGTGTTAATGGCTGCAGGAAGGTGGAAGTGGTTCTGGTGCCGGTGGAGGAGCTCGGGCTCGGCAGCGGCGGGGGCTCGTGGGGAGGAGAGCGGAGGGGCCGGGCAGGGGGACGCCGGCCCCACGGGGGCACGTGGAACCTGGGTCCGGAGCACGTGTTTACTCCAGGATTGAAATTTGGTCTTGTTTTGCCTCTTATTACTGGTGTGGGGGTGGGGATCCTTTCTGCTTTGATTCTGTTTATGACTCTCCTCCACCCCATCATTTTGCTCAACAACGTCGTTTGCAGAAACCTGTAATGATCCTGCATGGTTTTAATTTGCTTATGGGTGTGAGCTAATGAGCGGTTTGAAATCAGGCTTTGCTGGTTGCTGTGTTGTCACTGACCGTCTCCCGCTCGGCACCGTGGCTTTGCTGCTGAAAGTCCCGGACACGATCCTGCGCTACTGCGAGTGATCAGTGATGCGGTTCGTAAAAGGGCATCGTGGGCACAGATGTCTGTATCAATGAGTTTTCAATAAGAATCCTCACATTACTGTAGCCTCTCCAAACCGTATTTCTAATTTCCACAACTGAAGCTCTGTTGCTAAAGAAAAATTGAATTTTCCCAGCGGCGTGGAGGCTTGGCTGATGAGTCACTGCGCTTCATTAGCTAATCTTAGATCTGCTGTGAATTACTCAGTGGCTGCTGATACAAAGTGGGCTGAGAAAATGCTCATTTTGAGCGGATAATTTTAGAATTTGGGTCTCTTCCCTGGCAGGGGAGGGTGCGAGTGCGTGGGGGTTTGGAGCCACTTGTGTAGGTGCGTGCCGCTCTCCCGAGCGTGTCCTCAGATATAAAGACAAACTGAAGAGCCTGTGCTACTTTCTTGAGTTAAATCCATGTGAACTTCAGTTTAGTGAAGATTCTTTTAAATTCAGGAATAACTCAGTGTAAGCTAAGTATGCGTTGAATTAGATGGATTATGTAATTGGGGTAATGGCCCTAGCGAGAGGGAGTTGGGGAGAATAGGGCTGTATTGGCAACCCTGAGTGTTAAAGTCTGTAATGGGGGAGCACAAAAGTGGTTTTGGGGGGAATTCAGTGGTTTTCAGCTTTTACTCCACAGATGTTGTTGTTTTCTTCTGAATTCCCTCAAAACGTGACTGAGAAAGCAAGATCATACATGTTCTCTGTGAAATGTCTACGTTTCCACTGGAAAACGTGAAGGGATCACAAACCCAAACAACCTGAAAGGTCCCTGGCCAGGAACGTGCCCCGGCTGGGTCCCCGGCACGGCTCGGCAGCAACGCTGCGTTTCCATCGCCACTGCTCCGGCGGCCGCGGGGCGATGCCCGCGGGCAGGTGCCGAACGGCAGGACCTCGTGCTCGTGGAGCGCCCGTGAAGGGCCCCGCCAGGCGCCGTGCCACCACGCGCTGCCGCGGGACGCCGCGTTACCGGGGCTGGGATGCCCAAAGTCGTCCCCTGTTGGGCTGAAGGGCTTTTGTCTCGGCACCCATCTGCTTCTGAAGGAGAAGGCACAAAATGTTCTTAAGGACTGTTATAAAGTGGCCCGGCTAGCAAGGAGGTTGCTAATTTACACGGCTAATTTACAGTCGGGAGCGCAAGGAGCAGTAAGCTGTTTTGTGCCACGATTGCTGCTTTTAGCCACGGGAGTGTTTGTTCCGGTTCCTGAAAGTTGACTTTTCAACATCATAACTTGTGATTTGGAGTTCCATGACACTAAACCGATTTGAGACTCATTCTGTTGGCTTTGTTTCCTCTGATATCAATATTTAAATAAGTATTGCACTTCCATTATTACTTTAATTTTTTCTTGTCTCTTGGCAGGTTTCTAATCTTAGTTGCTCAAGAGGTTCATGTGAGGGACTTTGTAAGAAGGTGTTGCCATACAAGTCGTGTCGGGAGGCCCTCCTTTATCCCTGGTCCTGCTGGTGTATCAGGGAGCCTCCCGGGTTCCCCCCAAGCCCCCTCCCCTGGAGCCCTGCGGTTCCCTGCGCCTGCACCTGGAGCAGCAGCAGCCGCCGTGCCGCGGCGGGTGACGGCCCCGTCCTGCACCCGCGGGTGTCTCAGGGGGGGACAAGGGCCGCCGGCGCTGTGCCGCAGCGCGGGGTCTCCTCCCCGCAGCGGGAGGCACTTCCCAGGGGAGCAGAGGCGTTCCTGTTAGTATAATGCTTTTTATCTTTCCTATTATGGCTTGCATGTGCACCAAACACTACATCAGCAGTTTCCCAAGCAGCAGTTTCCACTGTGGCTTGAACTAATGAAGTTTATTGCAATATACAGGTAATTTTTTCTTCCTGGTGCTAGACTTTGTCAGCTGCTAATAAATGTTGCCTGGCTCAGCCCCGGTGGTTTGTCCCTGACATATGAAACACTTCTTGGTATGATAATTGCAGCAATTTCAAGAAATAGGAGTAGGGGTCTGGACAGGAATTGCCTTTGGGAACATCTGTTTCACCTTTCTATCTATGACCTTGTTCTGAAAAAATCTTTTAAATTAAAAGAAAGATTGTTCAATATAATACAGTCCCTAGAGTGACTTACGAATGCCTGTAAAAGCTATACTAACACCAGCTTCACCCTTACAAATTGATACCCAGTGGGAAGAAAACTCCATGGCCTCTGTCTGCAAACCTTCTCACAGAGAATCAGATTTGTAACGCTAGTTTTTCTGAGTTTCATCTTATCTGATGCTGCCTTTCCCTCCAGTTGGGTTTGTCCCCCCTGTAACGTACCCCAGGCATCGGCCGCAGGGGCGTGCGAGGGGCTTCGCAGGTTGGGCACACGCCGAGCAAGGCCAAAGTACGCGACGAGTGCTGTGTGCCAGCGGCTCTTCTGCACCTTAGACCAGGGCGATGCTGTGGGCAACAAGGACGGGTGTTGGGGTGGCCCCAGAGGTCCAGACTAACCTGAAAGCCCTTCTGCAGCAAGCGTCTGGTCTCAGATGATCCTGGCAGGACAAAGGCTGTCGGAAAAGCGGGGCGTTTGCTCGGTGCCAGTTGGCGTGTCAGCAGCCTGTGGGCAGACCCTGCGGCAGTGCTGCGTGGACGGGGACCGGCACGGGTATTGCCCCTCCATTGACCGTCTCCTGTTTGGTGGGGCAGAGCTCAGAGCAGCGGCCGGGATGGCGTGGCACGTGTCCATCTCCATATCTGGCTGTGTCCCAGCAGTGGTCCCTGCTGGGCATGGGTGCTGCGGCCGGGGGGTGATGGGGGACGGGCTGACGGCTCCTGCAGCCCCCCGAGGTGATGAGATGGGGCTTGGCGGGAGCACGTCTACACAGCCATGGGCGAGTTGTGCCTGCTGGCCTTCAGGTGCTGGATGGGGCTGGGGAGGGGAGGCATTTGCACGCAGGATGGGATGGAGAACAGGTTATCTACCAGGTAGAGCACTGTGTGGTGAAGCCGCCTGTGTCCCGACAGCCTGGGGAGCAGGAAGGGGGTGCCGACCTCCGAGGGCAATGCGAGGGAGCACTATGCCAAACCAACGAACGTCAGGCCACCCGAGCCGCAGGTGGGAATGGGGTCTCCCGATGGGGGAAAACTGAGCAGCCGGGAAAAGTTGGTTTGGTGCGAGGCTGCACAAGCTTCGTTACTTTCAGAGACTTGAAAAATACAAATTCCCATGAGAGAAGGCCGTCTGTCAGATGGGAAAGGCCCTCCTCTGCTTCGTCTGCAGACTTCGGCTGGCTCTGCATCACACTGCTGTGCCAGCCAGAATCAGCACAGAATTTTCCAAAGGAGCTAAATTTGGGTGCGTGTAGCGCAGTAGAGAGGGCCAGTGAGGCACAGGAATGCCTCCGGGCCCTGCAAGGGGACAGCCGTCCTGCCGAGGGGACAGCCGTCCGTCCTGCCGTGCGCCAGGTCTGCGCCTGCTCGGGCCGTGGGCTGCAGGGCTGCTGCGGGAGCTGCCGGCACCGGTGGCATGGCATCTGCCCTGCGTGATGCTGAACACGTACAGCAGAGCAAGCCAGCAGCTCGCTGACATACAAATTGATATCTCCTCCTTTGTACAGACTGCAGGAGGCTTTGGAGGAAAGCTAATGCTTGCTTGGCTTAATTAAATCTGTTGGATAATGTCTTTGCTGTTTGCTATGCCTGGTCCCAACCCCACCTTCTTGGAAGGGGCTCTGGTAGGGTCCTGCTGCTGCCATCACCGGGCGCACCTTTGCGCCTAAATTTAATTCATCCTTATTTCAAGGTTAAGCTGTTCTTCCCATCACAGATGTTAATTATCAGCTGTAATTAATGGGGTTTCCCCCCTCCCATTACAGATACTGGGGATTAGTTATGATCAGCCAGTTAGGATCAGTTGCTTGCACAACGGTGATGAATGCTCTTTTTTGGGTAGTATCACTAGCGTTTCCTTTATTATTAACCACTGACGTCTCTCTGGGAAGCGTGGAAAAACATTCTGTTTAGAAAAGCATTTTTTGTGCAGGGCTTTGGGTTTTTCCCTTTGCTACAAGTCAGCAAACAAAATTGTTGTTTACCGGTGCTGCCCGTACACATCATCTGTCGCTGCAAAATGGGACCTGCAATTCTCTACATGAGGGAACAAGTGGCTGTGGCCAGAAGTCAGGACTTCCATCCTTTGGGAATTTACGGGTACAATACTAATTCATTTTAGAAGTACTTTGAATCTGTTGCAGAATGAAAATCCAGCCATGTTTCACCCTGAAATAGGTCACCCAGACTTCTGTACCTGGCGGTCTCAACTGAAGTTGGACTTGGAAGGTGCCGCTGGGAAGTGCTCCCGGGCAGGGCTTGCCAGGGCAGTCGAGACATGGCCATATCCCCCATCCCTCGCTCAGATAAACCCTAACAACCCTGCCGCTCACTATTCAGCGTTACGGGGAAAAACCGTAATGGCTGATGGATGGAGGAGAGCCCAGCGAGGAAGGGACGTGGCTTCGCAGGGACAAAGTATGGGCTGGACAGTTAAGCAGCCAGCTGTACCAGCAAGGGGAAGGGCTGTTGACCTACAGTAACCGAAGGTGCAGAATGGTCTGGAGAAACGGAAAATAAAGAGAAGTGAGGTCATGCAGTGGGAACAGAATAAGAAACACATTCCTGTCCAATTGTGTTGTTTTCCTGTCTAGAAAATATGTTCTTAACGCTCACATCCGCTATTCGGGCTGGAAGGAGCGTTGTCTCCGGTGCCAGTGAAGGTCCCAGCCGTGCCCTCCATGCCCGTGCTGGCATGACGCCTTGGCACGGCACTTGGAGGGAGCGCTGGGGAGCTCAGCTCCACGCCTCTGCTCCTGTTACCAAAGGGTCCAAAGCAACTTTGGTGGGGCTGTGTTGCGCTCACCCTACGGCAAAGCACTGCCAAACCTTCTAAAGGATCTCTCAATAAATTACTTGTCCCTATGAGATTTGAAAGCAATTCTGCAGTCTTGCAAAGATTATATTAATGTCTATTGTAGCAACTTACCACTCATCTCACTCAGTTGACTTAAAATAAAGCACTGAGTAATCAAATCACTAATGCACTGCTGCACAAATGCTTAAAGAATAAGCAAGTGCCATTTATGTCAACAAACACTTTTTTTCAGCAGAACTTAAAAGCCAGACAAACATAGGGAGCCTGTTATTTCCAGTAATTCAGATCTTCTACTTAAATGAATTGTTTATCTACTAGAAATTTGGGATTTCAGGCATTTTGTTTTGGCTTATTAACTGCATTTATTAGGTCTTGCTAACTTAATTGCAAGCACCAGCAATAACTTTATCGCTATTATTTGCTATTATCTCGGGCAGAGCGTTCCAGCCAGGGCTGGCTCGAACACTCCAGCCGGGTCTGGCTGCGGAGGCGGCGCAGCCCCGTGCTGCAGGCAGGCGCTCCCCGAGGAAGCCCCGGCACCATCGTGTTGCAGGGGAGTTCGACGCTTTTGGTTTGACACCTGTAACATGAAGGCAAAGCTGGCCTCGTGGTGACTTCCCTCAGGGCTCTTCTGCGTGCCCTGTTTGCACGAGCCTTACCAGGCGGCACACCGGGAATCGGTCTTGCAGTGCCCGGGCGAAGCTCGTTTGCTGCCGAAGCATCAGCAGCAAAAGTCTGATGGTGGCGAGATTTGGGAGGCGGTGGAGGAGCAGATCAGACCTGTGCCCCAGGCACCTCTGCGGGGAAGAGAGAGCCGACCCCGCCACGGCAGGCGGCCACGCACCGGCAGGAGCCGGGCTGGCTTTGTGGGACCGGTGGGTTCGCAGCAGTTGCCGCTTTGCCTGGTGCATCCCCGCGGGCACGGCACATCCTGAGAGGAGGTCCTGGCAGGCAAAGGGGAGGAAAAAGGGGGATGGAGGGGCTGGGGGGTGAGGGCCTGTGCTTTTCCTGGGAAGAGACTGAGAAGTAGCATGTCCTCAAAGCTGCCACAGAAAAGCGCACTCTCCTCCTGTTCTCACGTTGGGCTTTTCAAGTGCAGAGCCTGGCTCACGCGTTATGGGAGGCAGCGGCGCGGGGAGGGAGGCAGGCTTCGGCCGGCGATCCAGCAGCACGTGGCGCTGCGCAGCGGCCTCGGGAGACCCGGCGGGAGGACGGGTTTGTGCTTTTCATGGCGACGTTCAGCTCTGGTCCCCATGGGACCAAAACTCAGCATGTGGCCAGGGGAGAAGCTCTGTTTTGTCTTTTCACTGAGTTTTCAGATTTCTCTGTGCCTGACGCAATGTGGATGCAGCAGCCCAGGGATGGCGGGAGGTGCCTTTGCTGCCTTTTTCTCAGCCTGGGTGACAGCGGTGTTATTTGGGGAGCGTTTCGCTGTGCTGCGTCCGACATACAAGCCCAGGCCAGGATCCACGGTACTACTGTTGGTTTGTTGTTCCTTAGCTCCTGGTTATATTTATTGGACAGCTATATGTAGTATGTTCAAGGCTCCTTATGCAATAGACAGCAGACTTGAAGGCAGAACAGGAAATCGATGCATTACACTGAAGACCTTTCGAAATAAGTTCTCAGGCCCAACCCTCTCAGAAGAGCCCTTCAGAAGCTGATGGAAATTCACCCTCTCCGTGGTGGGTGCGCCAGGCTAGCCTTGTGAAGAGCTGCCTTGCTCACAAGGCAGGTGATGGTGCCTTTGCTTTTCTGGTTTGAATGAACACAAAGCCGTTAGAGATGGAGGCCAAACCCAGAAATTGCTCGGATTCTGTTCCTCCATACCTTTAACAACATACAGCTTTGGCTTGCAATGCAGGCAGTGCTGCAGAGCGAGGCCTGCGGATGAAAGCGCCCCAAGCCCCCCGGGCACCCTGCAGCTCCGGGTTCCTTTGCAGCACTAGCCAATTCCAAGATGCTTCACCAGCTGCTAAACAAGCTCAGGAGGTGTGGGCAGAGCTCCTCCCCAGCCTGCCTGCCGCTGTCGGTGCCAGGTCGGCACCCCGGTGCCGCGGGGGCGTTCGGTGGCATTGCCTCGCCGATGCACCCCGAGGCATCCTCTGCACCATCCGCAATGGAGCGGGAAGCCTCCCGGCGGGGGGAGTCCCATGCCTGTATTTACAGAAAAACCCTACAATGTGCAAAGGGTCCGAGTGCCCCAGCGGGACCCCTTCAGCAGGCCATGGCCACCATGCCCTGTGTCAAACGCCTCACGCCAGGAGCCGCAGCCTTCTGCTGGAGGAAAACCAGCCCAGGCAATGCGGGAGGAGACCCTGCGAGTGCCCGCGGGGTCGACTGGCCGGGCCCCAGGGCATCAAACACCCCCAGCTGCTGCAGACCCGGGATTTTAATGGGACGCCCATTTAGCTGCTGTTGTGGGAGAGCCCGTGTCTTTGGCCAGTATTGGTCCCAGTGGGATACCTGACAAATTAAGCTCCTCGTGTCCTCTGCTGAGTTAATCTAATGACCTCACCCCTCAGACAGCCTGATTGCTAGCTGTGATTCAGTTAGCCAAGATCACGGAAAAGGAAAAATAAATTGCCTGTTGCTTCCTATGAAGCAACGACCTCACTTATTCTTGGTAGGAATAAGTCACTCCTCAATCAACTCCAAACGACATCAGCCAGCGTAACCTTGCGCACATTTACAGCCGATACTCCAGAAGTGGGAGGGATGCAGTCTGGCGCTACGCTGATGACGTTAATAAAGCCTGTATGTGCCCGCTCCTCTTCTTGTAGGTTGGGTTGGTCCCTGCCAGGGTGTGCAGGTTATTTCCATGAGGATTTCTGTGTGGTCCTCATGAGTGGAAGCCGAGTGGTGTGCAGAGCTCTGGCTTTACAGTCGCCCTACATACTAGCGATGGAAGAGGCTCAGGAGGCGCTTCCATTCCTACCTGCCACTCTGGGTGTGATTCAAGGTGCTTTTAAGTCCTCAGCAGGAATAAGACTGTGAAATGCCATTTATGCCTCAGGGTGGCTGGCGTGGGGATGGCCACAGGGCCAGGACCCCAGCGAGGGCGCCGGTGGATGCTGCACACGTTGACTAATTGCCCACAGAAGCAGCAGCACAAGGAGCTCTGCTGCATGCGAACTCCTCGTCCCCACGGCCACGCTGGCTGGGTGTTCACGGACAGAGAGGAGCCCAAGGAGTGATGCAGGGACAGGGCAGGGAGGGATGCGGAGGCGCTGCGGGCGGGAGCCGGCTCTGGGTGACAGCAGCCAGTGCCAGCTGGCAAGGTGGGGGCAAATTGCCTCAAAATTAAATCATCTGTGCAGTGAAAGGATGACAGAGAATAAGTTAGAAGGAGAAAAATGCAGGGGGTGAGAGATCAACAGGTCGTGATCAACAGCACAGAGTCTGGTTGGAGGCCCATAACTAGCGGTGTTCCCCAGGGGTCTGTGCTGGGTCCAGTGCTGTTCAACACATCCATCAGTGACCTGGATGAAGGGATGGAGTGCAGCCTCAGCAAGTTCGCCGATGGCACCGAGCTGGGAGGAGCGGCTGATACGCCAGAAGGGTGTGCTGCCATCCAGCGAGCCCTGGGCAGGCTGGAGAGCTGGGCCGAGGGGAACCTCATGGGATTCACCAGGAGCAAGGGCAAGGTGCTGCCCCTGGGGAGGAACAGCCCCCGGCACCAGCACAGGCTGGGGCTGCCCTGCTGGGAAGCGGCTCTGCTGAGAAGGCCCTGGCAGTGCTGGTGGGCAGCCAGTGCCCCTGAGCCAGCGCTGGGCCCTCGGGGCCAAGAAGGGCAGCGGTGTCCTGGGCTGCATGAACAGGAGTGTGGGCAGCAGGGCGAGGGAGGCCATCCTGCCCCTCTGCTCTGCCCTGGGGAGGCCGCAGCTGGAGTGCTGTGTCCAGTGCTGGGCCCCCAAGTTCCAGAAGGACAGGGAGCTGCTGGAGCAAGGCCAGCGCAGAGCCACAAGGATGCTCAGGGGATGGAGCATCTCCCTGGGGAGGAAAGGCTGAGAGACCTGGGCTTGTTCAGCCTGGAGAAGAGAAGGCTGAGGGGGATCTCCTCAGGGCTTATCAGTATCTGAAGGGCGGGTGTCAGGAGGGTGGGACTGGGCTCTTCTCAGCGGTGCCCGATGACAGGACAAGGGGCACCGGGCACAAGCTGGAACACGGGGAGTTCCACTGAAATCTGAGGCAAAACCCCTTTGCTGTGCGGGTGCCAGAGCAGCGGCCCAGGCTGCCCAGAGAGGCTGTGGAGTCTCCTTCCCTGGAGCCATTCCCACCCCGCCTGGACACGGTCCTGTGCCCCCTGCTCTGGGGGTGCTGCTCATGCAAGGGCTGGACGGGGGGAGCTCCGGAGGTCCCTGCCAGCCCCCGCCGTGCTGGGATTCTGTTTCTGTGATACTGGAGCTCGTAAATGGAAATCACTCCCCAGACCGGCCAGGAAATGGGGGAGCTGTGCACAGGATGCTGCAGCAGCTCGCCCAGCTGAACGCTGCCTTGCCCAGGTCAAATGGCACAGAGGAGACCAGAAATGTCCCGAGCGTGGGAGATGACTGCCGTAGGCACCAGTAACGCTGCTCATTGCCTTCGTAGCAAGTGCTACCTCTATGCAGTTTACTTGAACTACAATGGAAATTTCCTTACTACAGTGAAGCGCTTCTCTCCCAAAGCCTGGCCCGTCTCCTCCCGGTCCCTTCCTCCCTGAACAAACCGCCCCGAGGGTGAAGCTGTGGCTCTTCCCGTGCGATGCAGCCATGGGCCCCAAGGAGCTGACTCACCAGTCCTGCTGGTGGGACTCCCAGACCCCGTCAGTGCAATGCGGAAATGCCATTCCCACCATCTGGGGGGGGGGGTTCAGCCGATTAGAAAAAAAAACAGCGTCACCAGGAAATTATTTATAATGATTTCTCTGAAATTGAGTTTGAAGATTGGCTGATCCTCCTGCCACATGGCGAGTTAGCAAGGTAACAGGTCTGACTTAGAGAAGGAAACAGGAAATGCCAGGGGATGGGGGGTGCCTTAGGTCTGTACTTGCCTTCCTCTACACCAGAGGGATGCTGCCAGGCTTTTGCATCTTTGGCTCTTTGAACTTAGCCATGCTGCTAGCAGTGGGAGTGAGTACCAAACAGAGTTAATTTATTCTGAAATCATTAATTCTGTGAGTTATGTTTTACATAACATTATGCTAATGGGACACACTGCTGCGCAGCCGCACGGCTGCTCTGTCCTGCAGGAACCGACCCGGGAACCGCTTTGGGGCCAAAGCCGCCAGTGTGGTGGGGCTGACGTTCATCTTTGCTCCCAGGGAGGCAGCTGGCATTGGGGCGCAGTTGCATGAGCTTTTTCAGACCCACATCACCAAAACCTGCCCTCAGCTCGCACTGTTTTAAACGGGCGCAAAATTAATTTCCTGCAAGTAACTTGAAAGTAAAAGCAAATAACCCTTGTCTCTTAAACCTAACCGTAGCCAAAACAACTACAGGAATCTCCTTAATGAAAACATTTGTTAAACCGTTTTGTGCTGAAGAAAATGTTCTAACTTTGACCACTGTGGAAAAACTAAGTGATTTATTTTTTTTTTAAGAGCAGTAAAAGGCCATTAAGAAGAGTCAGGATCAGCAACCTCAAACATTCACAAGGCCTCGATAAGCCTCCCCACAACTTAAAAATAAAAAAGTGGTTGTGCTTCTTTGTCCTGTGGGCTTGGAGCCTTGACTCATTTTAGAGGTTGAGATTTTATTTCGTATGTATGAGGGCTATAAAGCTTTCCTGAAGGCAGTTACCTGGCTGCTGGGATAGTCCCATGGTCCTGGGAGCTTTAAGAAGACGTCTGAGTGCAGGGAACTGGAGGTAACAGCAGCAGCTGCACTGGTGATGAACGGGCACACCCCAGTTATCTGATGTTTCGGATCTGCCTCGTCGGGAGAGCGTGCCCATCCCCGGGGCTCCCTCCTGCCCCAGCTGCCCCCGCGCCGGGCTCCCCTCCCAGGGCTGTGAGAGGCTTACCTGGAGGCCGGCGGCCGGGGCTGCCCCAGGTGAGCTGCTTACCCGGCAGCCCGGCTCCCCGACCTCCCCTCGCCGCGGGCAAAGCACCCCGGCACGCGGCTGCCCCGGCTCCCGCGGGCGGGCTGCTGTCTCCGCAGGGGCCGCGGACACCTTTGTCAGCCTCCCCGGGAGCCGCTGCGGTGGCCCGTGCCGGGTCCGGCAGCTCCGGCTCCACAGCCTGCTCTTGGGCTGAACGCTGGGCAGAGCAGGCTTGGGTGAAGCCGCCTCCTATGGTGATGCACCCACAGACACCTTAGGATTCAGTGGTGCATGGAGAGCTTCCAGCCTCCTTATCAAGTTATCCTTATCCATTATCCCTTATCTTGGGAAGCTCAAATGGATTGAAGAGTTGATGCCGCAGCTGGGGCTGCAATGACGGCCTGCCGCGGCTCCGCTCCCGGCTGCAGGCGCTGGTGGCTCGGTCCCACCTCTCAGTGAAACGTCCTCTCGCAGCAGCAGCAGCAGCAGCAGCAGCAGCAGCAGCAGCAGCGAGGGTGCCGCCGGCCTGGCCGGTGTGCCGCGGAGCTGCCGAGAGGTGACACGTCCCCTGCAGCTGCCACCCTGCTGTTTCAGCACAGCCAGCCTCACTGCGCCTCTGAAAGACAAGCGAGCCTAAAAACCACAAGCTTGTGGGATTCGTTGACTAAATAACGTGCTTTCATGTGCCCTTTGAGTTTCCCTTTGGTGGGCTTGAGTGTCTTTTCCTTCTCCTCAGATATGAAGACCAGAAGTTAACTTCTCTTTCTGAGGCACGAATTTTCGCTAGATGGTTTTGCTCTGGATGCTGGGGCTGGGGGGAAAAAATACAGTGAGATGTCGAAATTATGAGCATTAGTAACAGCAATGCTGTTCTCGTCATGACTGTGTTTTGGGAGGGGTGGGCAGAGAGGGAGCTCCCCCCATAGCGTGCACAGTACGGAAATAAGCGACTCTGCAGAAATTCCTGTCTGCATTTTGCTGTTAAAGCATCTCTGTTTGCAGGGAGGGCCTTCCTCGGAGTGCTGAGGTGGGTTCTCGTTGCACCTCTGATTTTCTAGTGATATCTAAGCAAGCGCACCAACGAACCCCTCGTTCCAGAGGGCTGTAGATGGGACACAACAAAACACAGAGTGCTGGTGCTGGGGGTTAGCTAACCGCGGTCAGTCACCGGGCGAGCAGTCAGCCTGCTGGCAGCCTGCAGCCGGTGGAAAATTGACACTTCCTCCAAAGAGGGTATTAGATGGAGAACTAAATTTAGATGCTGTTGCTTGGTGAGCACAGTAAATGGACGGCTGTAAGCTGCTGCTCCACATGCGCCCTTGGTCCCGGTTACTCCCTGGGGTGGCTCTTGTGCTGCCGGCAGCGTGCTGGCTCTCACGCAGGGCTGGGGACGGCAGCCAGCGGCGGGGAAACCCTGCTGGAAGCAATCCGTGGGTAACAAGAGCAAAAGCACATATGGAGTTTTCATAAATCACAGGTTTTTAAGTCATGGTTCCTGAAAAGAAAATTCATCTTCAATAAATCACTAGAAGAAATGAGCTGGAAGGCTTCGTCTTCCCCGTGCAGGGCAGCTGCCAAGCCATCCCAAATGTCAGGCTTGCACATGGTTATCGGCAGTGATTCATGGGCGCCTTTGTGGGCAGCACCTTCTGACCGGGGAGGGGTGGAGGCTTTGGGTTTTAGGGTGGTTTTCCAGTAGCCTGGAAAATACACATGAACAGTATAGACATACCTGTAGTTTCAGGAGGTGAAAAATGAGGCTGTGGCAGCTGGCCAGCCAGAAGCTTTACCTTAGTCCCAAAACTTTTGGAAGTCCCAATCAGAAAACTTCGTTACCTCAAGCGAAATATTCCCTGCCCTTCTTGTCGTGCGTCTGCCTTTTTTGCCCCGTTTGTTTCTCCCCTCCCTCCCCGCTGCCTCCCTCCCCCAGCACACAAGTGCACGTGTGCGTGCACGCACGCTGCCTCATCTGCACGGGCAGTGTGGTGGCTGGCACGTCCCAAAACCCTGTCCCCGCCAGAATAGCGCCAGTGGAAGCTGATCCTGTAAATCTGCCTGTGTGTGCTGTAGCTCTCCGGCACTATCTCCTGTGCAGGGCAGGCTGGTCTCTGCGCAGCCCCGGACCGAGGACGCCTGGGAGATGAGCCGATGCCACTCACTGGAAAGGCTGATCTCAGCTGGACTGGGTTTGGGGTTTGTAAATCAAACAGTAAGTCAGCTGAAGCATACACAAGATCCGTTTTCGTGGCCAGGTGGTCTTTTATATTTTGCTTCCTGGACATGAGGGCCATGCTGCGGCCGGCAGCGCTGGGGTGCAGCGGTGTGGCTCTCCTGTAGTAATTTGTGTACTCATCTCTAGCGGCAACGCCCCCAAATACTGATGTAACTGCGCTGTCCATGATGGAGTCGGCGACTACACGTGGTGTGGGTTAATGCAAAGGTGTCGTATTTAAACAGAAAATAAAACGTCCTCTTCCAGCTCCTGCCCACCTCGGGATTGCCCTGATTGTAATTAGGTGGGGCACGCTGACGAGCTAGGCAGATTAGAGGCACATAAGCTGCTGGCAGGACATCCTTCATGATTGGAAATCCTCTTGCTTTGGTGTAATCTGGCTTTGCGAGTGCCCAAGGGCTCCTCTGAGACCCGCTGAAGGACCTCAGCAAACAAGCGATGGGGATGGCCTGGGAGTTTGTACCCGCAACGGTCCCAGGTGTTACTCTGCAGTTCACTGGGGTTTGGTCTTTACTTTAAAGATCTGTGTTGGTTTTATCTTGCTGTAAGTACTTTATGCCCTTGCTCTTGGCAATCCGCGGGAAACAACTCGAACAGGCATGCTCCACAGGAAGGGACCTTGATGATCCAGAGCAGCGGCTTTCACCCAGAGCCAGCAGGAGCAGTAAATCCGCTGCCTGCACCCGGCAGCGCTCCGAGGGAGCAGGCAGGCAGAGGGCTTCTCAGCCGTGTGTGCTTGCTGTGGGCAGCCAGCGGGGCAAGATCGCCATCGCTCATGGCACTGCCCGTGCCGATTCAGTGCTGAGGTGCCCGGCACATCTCCGCACGCCTGTCCTGTGCCGGGCTGCAGCTCCCGGTCTGCTGGTGGCACACGTGTGCTCGGTGTGCCCGCAGCCTGTGCCCTGGGACGCCGCACGCCACTGATGCGCTGCAGCCATTGTGCTTTACGGTTTTTCTCGTGGTTTTGATCTTGCTTTGGCACTGACAGACAATGCAAGGGGGCTGCCCTCGGGGTGGGTGACCGATGCTGCTACCTGGCTGCTCTCAGCTGGAGCAGGCAGTGGTGCAGGGAGCCGCGGAGCAGAGCCAGGCGGGTGCCACAAGGGCAGTTTTCCCCCTGGGAATGCCCATGCCAGCTCTGCGGGGCAGCTGCCCCTGCATCCCTTATGCAGCGTCCAGAGACAGGTTAGCATCACCCTGCAGCCATCCCCGGGGCAGGTTAGCATCACCCTGCAGCCATCCCTGGGGCACGTTAGCATCACCCTGCAGCCACGCACGCTCTCTGTGCAGCAGCCAGGGGCACATGCGCTCGCTAATGAGCTCTGGTAGCAGTGTTTAATGAGCACATAGTTACTGGGCTGAATGTAGCTGGGAAATTAGCTATTCATGGGGTTTACAAACTGGCAGTGTGACAGAAGAGCGATTCTGAGTGGCTTGGCATGGCTTGCAGTACCGGCAGTGCCGGGCAATGGCTGCAGGGCCACCCCCCCAAGCAGGAGGGTGGAGGAGGGCCAGGTTTACTGATACTGGCCTTGGCTTCCAGCCTGAACGCTAGTGAAATGAGCGTGGTTTTTTTCTGATCAGCTAGAGTTGCCCGTCCATCGTGTGTCTGTGTGACGCTCCCGTAGCCAGCTCTTGGGGCACACTTCTTGTCTCCGTCAGTCCGAGCC
Source organism: Anhinga rufa (assembly GCA_013400875.1). NCBI lineage: Eukaryota > Metazoa > Chordata > Aves > Suliformes > Anhingidae > Anhinga > Anhinga rufa. The sequence continues at coordinate 42,621 of VZTV01031933.1, forward strand.
CCTCGGGGGCAATGGTTGGTGGGCACCCCAGGACAACCGCGTGCTTTAAAACACCCCATGAGGCATGTGGGGCTACACGTGAGGGCGGAGTGGCAGCACTTGTGCTCAGCCGGCGTGGCCTCGATGCGGGAGGCTCAGCTGAGTCACGCCAAGGTGCTGCACTGGGATCCGCCTGGGACCTCACCCCTTCCAAAGCAATCAGACCTCACCCTGATAGGGAGCAGAGTTCCTTTCCCTCTGTTTTTAACCTCTTCGAGTATTGCAGAAGCGCAGGCAGGTATTGTCACCCTGATCTGAGTGAGGAAATTAAGGATGGGGAGGGGAAGGGGTGGTCGGCTGGTAGAAGTCAAGCGGTGCCTGCGGGAACAGCAGATTGGGGCGCTTGCCCCAGTGTGGGTGGGAGGATGCATGCCAGGGTCTGCGGCCGAGACCTCCCGACCATGGGTCGGGGGCAGGCGGTTGCAGGGCTGTGGGAGGAGGTGTTCTACGTGGCGGGGTGCCCTGGGAACCCAGTCTGTGCCGCCCGCGTTGGATTACTGCAGGTTTTGTGCAAAGACTGTGAACATTGGGCTACAGTAGGCAGCGGTGCAGAAACCAGTGTGGTGGCACACCCTGCGCCTTGATGTTGGTAGGGCTTGTTGGCCCCAGCCCCGAGCCATTGCAACGACCACCCAAGGCGGGAGCAAAGGTCTGCAGCAATTTTTAAAATCAAGGGAATGTCTCTCAAACTTTCATCTGCCAACATTTTCTGGGTTATAGGGACACAATATTTAGTAGTAAGTTCCCAGAACCAATGGGAGCCAAAATTTACCCGAGATAGGTTCAGACATGGCCATTCAGGCAGCCGCTGCCAATGCAGCGTTAGGAGGCAAGTCCTTGCCCCCCGAAGCTCTGGCCCGCGCTGCAGCTTCGGCGACCTGTGCCCGTGTGCACAGAAAGGTTTCATTGCAAAGCCAGGGCAGCCTATGGGATCCAGTTTGTGGCTGATGCTCTTGTGGCTGTATCCTCTTCTGCTGTACCCAACGGAGGCACCAGGCTGAAAGGCTCCACTCCGCGCCCCGACGTCCTGCGTGCCAGTGTTTGCCATTGCAGTTTTACATGTGTGAGAATGTGGGCAAAGGGACACACAGGGGAGAGCCTGTCCTGCCTGCCCAGCGAAGGGTCTTTAAATAAAGCCCCACTGCTCTTGAATATGCACTTTAGCCTTACCAGTTACAGCTGACTCTGGTACTTAGCACACTTAGAGCAAAAAAAAAGATAAAAATAAAAGGTTGCACAGCTATCTAGATGTGCAAAGAGCATTTCCTTTATTAGCAAGGCTTTTGTTTGAAAACGTCATTTACGCTTCCAGCAGAACAAAATCTACTGACCGCAGAGCTTTAAAAGTGCATTTTAAGCTCCACACAGACCAAATAAACCCCTTTGCCAGCTTGCTTTTCTTAATCATTTTATTTCATGTTTGATGTTCATAGTAGATGATAGCGAAGAAAACGGACCCTGTCTGTGTCAAACCGCTCTTCACACAAGCCCTGGCACGTATCAGCCCCAAGTGTCTTACTCGGCTAAGGGCGCTGAGGTGGCTTACGGCTTGAGGTGAAGAGAGGGAGAGAGGTGTTTCCTTACACAAGCGTTTGACGTTCTAATAACGAATTGACCACTGCAGGTGCGAGCCTCCCACAGAAACCCTTGTCCTTCCTCTGCCGTACAACTGACGTGAAGCGAACGGAGCACAATCCGATCTGCTTGCAGCACTCACGCTTAAACCAGCAAAAATAGATTATCATCTCCAAACAGTGGAGGTTTACTAGAGGCTTGTTTGTAAACAAAGTAAACTAATGCAGAGAAAAGGAAATCATGTTTAAAAATACGATAGTTATGGCTAACATTTAAAACATAGATTGCATTTGACATGAAAATCATTGATGAGTCAACTACATTAAATGCTTCCTTAGAGCAGGAGTGAAGAACACATTAACTGCCAAGGTCTGAGCTTCTACTTTGGACTTGACTGTGGAAATCTGTAAATCTTTGCTGGGATGTTTCCAAGGAGGGGAGTTATACTCTCTTTAGTTCTTTGAGTCAATAAAAGAGAATTTCATAAAGTTTAGGACTGTGTGTGAGGCTTGGTCTCTACTGGAGCTGAATCTGATGGGTGATACATGCCTGGCAATTAATGCATTGTATGACTATGTTATCCTCCCTGTCAGCACTGACAAGCACATTTCTTAGACTTAAAAAAAGGAACTGGGGGAAAAAAAAAGAAAAATAAATTCCTATGCATCAGCATCCCAAAGATTTACTTTGAAGGAATCCAAGCAGCAGCTTATCATCTCCTTCAAAAGGAAAATATTTTTCTTCTTCAAGCAAGCAATGGATCACGTAACTCCAGCTGCCCTCCCCGAAGGCAGCGTGCCATTTCTGTGCTGGCCGGGGGTCTCGGCCATCGCCTGCCCTCCCTCGCCAGGCCGCCCCGCTGCTCCCCAGAGGGGCTGGTGGGATAGGAAGCCCTTGTCTGCCTTTTTTAATTTGCACTATATTCTTATCTTGGGGCTGTTTCACACCTTTTTTGTGTGCTTTGGGCTGACTCATTGTTGCATTTAAATAGACAAAGGAATTAAAAGCAGGAGGTGGAAACCCATCCGGTGAGTGGCAAGGAGAGGAGAGCAGCTCGCTGACAGGGCAGGGTGACTTGCCAGGGTGATGAAAATGGGCACATGCTTGTTTTCTTTCCATATGATGCGTATTGACAATTCAAGGACTTTTTTTATTTTCTGCTGCGTTCCCCCCCCCCAGCCCCCACTTGTTTTTTTCCATTAGATGTTGTGGTTTCATCTGTCCAGGAACTCGGTGTAGAAAAATATAAATAATTATGACAGGGGATGGAAGCTGAGCAGTTGAAAGCAGAAGAGATTTATAGTTGGATTGTTTAAACACTTCACGTTTTGTTAGCACCTATTATACTTCAGTGCCTTAAAGCCATTTGGGAGGAGTGAGCATTTTGTGCAAGAATTGACAGCCCTAAAAGTGCCGTCCAGAGAGAAAACAACCCACCTGTATGTCAGGCTTGCTCCATCTCCTCTCAGGAAAGCCACCATTCCCAATACTTTTATTCTAGAAGCCAGAAGGCAGAAGTAGGCTTTGCCATCTCATTGTTGCCCTTTGGCAATGAGTGAACATCTTCCGCGTCTGGGCTGCTTCCTCCAGCGGCAGCAGGGCCGGGGCTCTGGACGGACAGACGCAGCCCCGCAGCTGTGAGCCCCCCGTTTTGTGGCTTTGGCCGGGGGTCCCGCTCCGGCTCAGGCTCCTGGGCAGTCTGCATGTCTCTGAGCCCGAGTGGTTGCGTGGAGCTTGACGAGACGCAGACCAAGCCCAGCCCTACCCTGGCTCGCTCGCTGCCTGCCACGGGAGGCTCTGCTCTTCTGGGAAGAGGATGGCAGGGATGCTGATGGCGCGTCTCCTGGGATCGGTGGGGAAAGAGGTGCGTGGGGCTCTGCACACACTGCTCTTGGTGCACACCTGGCGGTGTTAGTGCAAGGAGAGGCTGGTTTTGGCCGTGTCACCCAGCTCCACACATGCACATGTGCGCAGGCAGGACCAGGGCCGTTCCACGGCGTGGTGCAGCACCCGAGAACCTGAGCTTCAGGCAGGGCCCACGTTCTCTGCTGCCTGAGTGTGCACAGAGTCGGGTGTATGGAGTGTCCAAGCCAAAAATAGCTTCATCCTTGCACTGTCCAGTGCCCCTGAAAATGCAGAGACCTGTCCTGCCAAGGACACAGCCACTGCTCACCCCCTCTAACAGAGTTCACACTCTCTCCGGCAGACTTGCTTGCTCTCCGTGGCACGGGGCTCACCTGCACCCAGACGTGCGGGCTGACGCCGCTCCGCTTGCAGCCCACCTTCATTTTACAGTGAACCCACTCCCAAAAAGTGGCAAAAGCCCGTTTGTACGTGCGATGGTTTGCTCTCATGAGACACCTGCCAAATCCCGTGGCTGCTTTTCTGGTCCAGACCAAGGCTCTGGAGGGTTTTCCAGATGCCTAAAAGCAGGGCAGGATTGAGAGGGGAGGGAGAAGCTGTGAAGGGCTGGAGGTGGCACAGAGGGGCTGGAAGAGGAGGAGGAGGAGTGGGTCTCCAGGGAGGGAGGGAGGATGCTCTTTTGCAGCAGGAGGTCATTGTTCCGCAGCAGCATTCCCCAGAGAAACCACAGCTCTTCCACGAACACAGCAGCCTCGGCGTCTGGCTGCCCCCCTCTTCCCCCACATACCCGTCACAAGCCTTCCTATGATTAGGAAAGACAAACTAGGACAGAGAAAGCAATTATTTCACAGGCATTTTCTTTCTCCCAAAAAACAGCCCCCATTTATTCCTGTATACAGCAACTGAGTGTGTGTAATATGCAAAACCAGGCCTTGGGGTGGTTTTTTTCCCTCGGATGCTTTAAATGTAGTGTGGTGTTCCACCTCCCTCCAGACGCGACCTGAAATCCTCTGAGTGGAGTGGTTTGAGCCCTGCACAGTATTATGCTCCCTGTGTTTTGAGAGCTACAACATAAATGTTTGACAGCTGATGCCTGTGCAAATCGTTATCAGGCCTGGCCAACACTTTTCTTTCGAAACTTATTGTTCAAACTCTGATCTCTGGCCTAAAAATATCTCGCCCGAGGCCGTGCACTGGGGCACCGCACATGCCCCGAGCCCAGCTCTGCGAGGTCCCAGGCCGAGGACGGTGGCTGAAGGACAGACCCGAGGTAGCGGGAGCATCGTGGGCTACTTGTACTTCACCGGTCCCATCTGCTCCTCTGGGGAACCACTCGCTTGCACAGGCTGAGTGTTGATGGCCGTCAAAAGGTCGCTGATGAGCACCCGTCCCACTCCATGCAGCGCGGAGGCGCGGTGGGGCTCCGTGCGCGCCGTCCCCAGGGACGCACACTGCAGCGTGCCCGGTTTCCTAAGGAGATGAGACATCCTCCCTGCAGCCAGACTCTTCACTTCAAAACTCAGGCTTCGGAGACAAACCCACCACTCTCCCTCCCACAGTATTTGTCACCTGCGTGTTGGGAACAACACCGCCGGTGACTCACAGCACGCAGGAGAGGCAGACGCTGGTGCCACCCCGCTGGCCCCACTGCCACCGCCGGCCTCGCAGCAAGGCTGGCCCAGGCACAGCATGGCAGGGGCACGACACAGGCGGAGAACCCGTTGCCCTGCAGGGAGTTAAAATCAGGTTTGGGGAACACAGAAGGCTTTTTACTAAACTTCTCCTTTTCCGGGCTGCAATGGCCTAATTCAGGTTACAAACATTACTGTGAGAAACACAGGCAAAAATCTTGCTGGACCAGCTCTGGGGACAGAGGGAGCCCTCAGGATTTTGCAGCAGCGGCTGCTGGTTCAGGGAGAGCCAGAATGCAGAGCCAGACCAGTTCAGCACTGGGATACGCTGGAGGGGACTGGAGCCCCTGCCCTTCTGCTGGGGTGATGCTGGGGGAGAGCCCCGAGCTCCCACCCCAGCAGAGATCAGCTGCAATGGCAGGGTGTGTGCATGTGTGTGTGCACGCGTGTGGGCACGCGTGTGTGCACGCCTGTGTGCGTGTGCGCACATGTGTGTGCGGGTGTGCAGACGCACGCAGACCCCCGCGGGTCGGCCGGTGGCGCTGAGCAGCAGCAAGGCCAGAGGCAGTGGTCCCAGCTGCAGGGCCAGGGCACGCTCTCAGGGGGATGCTGCCACCCGGGTTTGGTAAGACATCCCAATGGCAGAAGAAGAGCAAGGCATGGGCTGTGAGACCCCCCGAATTTGTGCCTCAGGGTACGCCTGATGCCGTTAGTGCCCCATAAGGAAGCTGAGCACGAAGCGCCACTACCTGAGAGAGCTGCGAGGTCTCGCCTGCCTCGGCAATTCAACCTTTCTGTGCTTGTTAGAGGAGCACTTCAAACAGAGGGCTGGGGAGGGCCTCATTAATACAGTATATAACTGACATATATGGCACAGAAGTGGCTTGCAAATTTACTCAAGAGAAAGTTTACAGTGAAAGGGGCATTCAGGGCACTTGATAGGCCTTACCATCGCCGGAGTCCTGAACTAATGCATAATAGACCCTCTAAAAATACTGGCAGCATCTGACTGCCATCAGATGACTCCTTCGGCTGATTTGGAGGAGGGCGGTGGGGAAGCCTTCAGCCTCCAAAGACATGCAGGGCTTGGTTTCCCAGGGCTCTTTCTGTTTCTTTTTTGTTAATCTGAGGGTATTTCTGGAATGAGGGTAAGCTGCAGGAGGTTCTGGGGGGGCACGGAAACCTAAAGCTTGGCTGTGACTCTTCGCACAGCTGGTTCCTTTTTACATGGATGCGAGTTCCCCGAGGCAGATGCTTGTTCGTGATAAATTTTTTGGTTATTCTGTGTGTGTGTGCGCGCGCGCGCGTGCGCACTATGCTTCTGATATTTAAATACCACATCCAGCTGGCAGAACTTCCCACATGCCATCGCAAACCCTCCTAATGAGCACTAATGAAACAAGAGGAGATGGTTGGTTTGTTGATGTAGGTTTTCTGGCTGGTGCTCAGAGCTCCAGGCAGGGACCAGGTGCTGCAATATTCGGTGACAAATACTCCGTAAGTGCCACCGACAGCTTTTAGCTTCTGATGCTGATGGTCACTGAATGTCCCCATGCCTCATCTGCCCCCTGCAAATTGGAAATTACATCAGGAAAGCGAGGGAGCTGGGCTCCGTGTGTCTTGCACTGCAGAGGAAATACTCAAAAATGCTGACTTCGAGCTTGCTGTGGATACTGTCCACAACAGGTGAGCTTAAAATAGGCTCCACCGTAACAGAAAATGCATGTCACCGATGAGCAAGACGCACGGCAGCAGCTGAGCCCCACGTGCCCCCGCTGCAGCGGGGTGCTGGGCACGCTGCACACGAGGGGCCAGCCGCGACACGAGTGGGGCTGCCAGCTGCCTCCCCAAACCTGGCTCGGGCCCCGTGCGTGGAAGGAACAGCATCGCTCGTGATTGCTCGGAGACCCTCGAAGGCGGCTCCGTCGGGTGCTGGCAGGTGTTTCCCCCGGGGCAGGAGATCGAGGTTAGAAATTGCATCTGTGCAGGCACGACTGCAAGCACGAATGTCAGCTATGGCCACTGTTTCCAGCGCTGGGAATGCTTCTGGTGCCTGGTGCAGCCCAAGTTCAAAGGCTATCATGGGAAAAATACTCCCACTGTAACAAGGACGAGCAAACCGTGCCTCTGTGGCAGCGAAGGAATTAACAGCGTTGTCTTGCCATGAGAAGACAAAGCAAGTTTTGCTCTCCAGACTAATGCTCGACATGTTGTTACTGCTCACTCTGACCTAGGCTCCTGCTCAGGAACCAGGACCCAAAGGAAAATCTTCCCCCGGGGCCCATGGAGGTGGCGCTGGCCCTGCCCCAGCGTCCCTGCTCCTGTCCCTGCGGCTGAGCCGGACGCCCTTACACTCCCAGCCCCGAAGCCGTGTGATCCGACTGCAGTTGGCCGCATCAGTCAAGTGCTTGGCTGCTGCTCGGGGGGCTGTGGCAGAGGTGGAAATACTTGGGACTGTTAAGCTCTGGCCGATGGGGAGCGATGGAGCCGCCCAGCCGGGGTGCACAGCCCCACAGCCCCGGGCGCAGGCAGCCCTCCGCCCTCGCTCTGCTCCAGCTGCCCAGGCGCGGGTCTGCCACGCAGCGAGCGAAGGGCACAGCTGGGCAGGTCCTCGCCCACGGGTGGGCGCGGGGGCGAGCTGTGCATCTGGGACAGGGGGTCCGGCATCTGTTCCCGCAGGCTCCCCAGCGGTGTGGCAGCAGTGGTCCCCAGTGCCCGGGCCAGTGCTGCCAGCACATCCTGGAGACGCCCGCCGGGGAGCACAGTGCCCGAGCAGCCACGCGCTGGGTGCTGTGGGCACGTGCGCGATGCTGGCCGGGTCTCCCCTTCTGCGCACACGGTGCTTTATTTCCCAAAGCAAGAAGAGAGCAGCAGCGGGAGGGTGGAGGGGTCCCGAGCACCCGCGGCGCACACGGGGACCCCGGGGCCCTCCCCACACCTGGGCATGGCTCTCGGGGTTCAGGCCAAGCAGCCACCCAGCGCTCCGCTTTCTACGCCCGCGCAGCGCATTTGCTTTCCCTGCCAGCAAACCCAAAGCGATGGAGGTGAGCGCAGCTGTGTGTGATGGCGAAGCACAGCCCGGACATGGCTCACCCGCCCTCACCTCTGCATAATACCTGGCTTAAAATCTTTTTATTTTGTCTGCAAAGTCTGCAGTCGCTCACAGAAATGCCTGTTTTGAAATAGTCTGTGGGAACTTGGAAAAGGAAAGTGGCTACCTTTTATTTATTTGTTTATTTATTTATGGATAAGGTTTATTTGTATCTTGGTTTTATCCCATGCCATAACCACCTTGTTTGTTGCCATTTTCCATCAGGTGTTATATTTAGCAATGTGTATGTGATGGCCAAATATGCTGTGGTTTTTATTTTCAGCAGCAGCAACAACTATTTCTAAATATTGCAGATCTGCTGAAATGTATGAGAGTATTGAAAGCTTAGGGGGAAAGTTGCAGATATTGGGTTTTACTAGATAGTTTCCAGGTATATCTTGCTTAAAGCACATCAGTTTGCAATGAAAGTTTTCCTTGAAGCCTGAAAATAAATCTCAGATTTCTCAGCTGTTGGGAGTGTGATCCACCAGCAGTGGTAGCGAAAACACTATAGTTCAAAGGACACAGTTTCAAAGGACATCAAAAGAAAGATTTTTCTAGCAATAAAAGCCAGAGAAACCATCACACTCAGCAGTGCAGGGAATGTGAGGCTGGAGTGTTTGCTTTCCTTACGATTAATTTTCTATAATGTTAATATGTGTAAACAACTGTAACAGGCACCTGGTCCCACAGGCTGCATGTGGACGTGATCGTCCCCCCATGCCCCATTTAGCACATGCGTGGTTGTACATGCTCAGCGGGGGAGCCTCTGAGTGCCAAGTTACGAATACATGTAAAATTTAAAAATAATCCAAAAATAATTGACAGTTGGTACTTTTAAGCCTTGAACCCGCTCACCCACACGTGACACCCTGTCTGTGTTGAAGAGTTTGTGGATGGTGCTTGCCCCGCGGTGGACCCTCCTGCCTGGGCAGTGACCCGGCTCGTGCGGCAGGAGCACCCGGGCAGCATGGCGAGAGCCGTGGCCCGGAGCGCGGCCGCCTGTACCACATGGTTGTGCCAGCACAGCCGCCTGTACCGCATGGCTGTGTCAGCATGGCCCTCCGTACTGCACGGTTGTGCCGGCACGGCCGCCTGTACCGCATGGCTGCCAGCGTACCCCTCCGTACTGCACGGTTGTGCCGGCACGGCCGCCTGTACCGCATGGCTGCCAGCGTACCCCTCCGTACCGCACGGCTGTGCCAGCACAGCCGCCTGTACCGCATGGCTGTGCCAGCGTACCCCTCCGTACCGCACGGCTGTGCCAGCGCGGCCGCCTGCCGCGCACCGTGGTCAGCCAGCCCCGAGCCCTCAGCCTCGTCCAGCCTTCCTCCTACACCGCCCTGGTGCAGGCAGGCAGAGCACGGCGAAGCGCAGCGCTCTGGCCCAGTGATCGCCAAGGAGCCCCTCATTGCTGCACCTCCCTCAGGCGCCATCACTCTTCAGGCTTTCCTTTCCTCCTGCTTGGTGCAGAGCAGCAGTTGAAGTTGCCGCGTTGTGTCCCTGATCATGAGGATCCTGGCCGAGGTCAGCTCTGGTCTCCTTTCAGGGGAGTCTCCAGGTCAGTTTTCTCCCCCCAGCTCTCCGATCTCAGCTCTTCACCTTGGCATTGCTCTACCTGGGCTCAAGCTCACCTCAAACTTCAACGCCATCGGCCTCACTGTTTCAATACAAGACCCATGCTCAAAGCCCTCCCCAGGCACCGCTCCTCTCATTCGTGGTCAGAGCAGTCAGCATGATGCGGGGTTTTTTGGGTGGTTTTTGTTTGGTTGGGTTTCTTAGCGATACCTAAAGTACTTGTGCCATCAAGCATTGATTGATGGTAGATCCCAATGACAGGTTTTTTTATTGGGCTGTAAATGCAATATAGGCAAAGAATGTGCTTTGTGTCAGTGAAGTCAGCGTGCCATTGCTCTGCCAGGGGGGCAGTTACACCGTGATACCGCCACTGAAGAGGATTAAACATAATGGAGGTGAGTTTCTCATATATCTGAATGTGTTTGATACTCCAGCTTTCACTGCAGAGATAAAATGAACAGAATTTTCCACCTGGCTGGTCATCTTGATCATTATTTTTATTCACATATTCTGCATTAGATGTGGAAAATAGAACTATATTTTCTTAGTGGTCTATAGATTTCCAAGGACAAGCCAATTGAATTAAAAGATTAAAACAAGCTAAGAGAGTATAATGTGTTTTTAAGTAGATTTTTTGAAGAAGTCTTTTAAAGAGTCACACTGGAGATCCATGTAATTTTCCAAGGTTTTGAGTTACCCTTCTTTCTCAGTTAAATTTAATGGTTAAAATTCAAGACCGTTTCTATAATCCAGTAATGATAATAATTAACAGCAGTATTTTTCAAGAGGCCAAGTACAAATGGAAAGGTTGGTACATTTAGAACCAATAGAAGAAATGTTCCTCTCACTGAGCATTGTATCTCTTCACTTATGCAGAAGATTTAAACAAATAGGTTGGCTAGAATAAAAAGAAAAATGTTGGCTGGATCATTTTGTGTCCATTTATCACCTCTGCGCCTACGCAAGCTCTGGTCAGTTGTTCCTGCGTAATCAAACGCCCTGTGCCAGGACGGAGGAGGCTGCACAGTCGGCTGGCAGCACCGCGCCTGGTTTGGGGCCGGTCTCTGGGGCTCAGGGTACTGGCGCGGGTTCGCTCCTCGGTAGCCACCCTGCTGCTGGTTTATGCCAGGGAAATTCCTGCAAGGGAATGAAGGATTCCCAGGGGAACCTGGATATCAGTGCAAAATTTTCGGAAGCCCTCAGTCGTACTGGAGCGAAATCTCACTGCCCTGGCAGAGCTGGCGCGTCAGCAGCTCGTGGGGCCCTGGAGGAGAAGGGCTGCTCCTCCCGAATGAAGTGGGAGCCTTCATCCACCCTTACCTCTCCATGCGCGTTTGGACGGGAATAACAGAGCAGTCGGGCGAGCAGCGCCTTCAGCCAGAACAAGCACATTTACCCAGGATGGCTTCTGCAATTTCCCCATTTTATCTTAATTGCTGGCCCCAGAGTTTGAGTGTTATCAGGTAGAAGGTGAGCTCAAATATTGACAGCTGTAGGAGAAGGAAATAATAATAACAATAATAATATTTTATTATAAATATTATTATTATTAATAATAAATAATAACACTATGAGTCTATTTGAAAATGCTGACAATCTTTCTTACTGCAAAGTGTAAAATAGAAGTTTTTTGTAATGAAGCTGAATTGGAGCTCATTGAAAATTTTTTTCCTGTGAAATGAGGTTGGGCCTTTTTGGAAAAATGCAATTTCACTTAAATGTATTTTTGTGATTTTTTTTTTTTTTCTTTTTAATTCATTGCAATGAATGGGATGAGAGCAGCACGGGCAGGGGGTGGGAGCAGCACGGGCAGAGGAGCTGAGGCCAGTGGGTCAACTCCTCTTGCTCAGGCAGCTCGGATCACAGGCTCATTTGGAAAATGCAGCTCATCCTTGGAGAAGGCGTAGGTTAAAGACCATGGAAAATAGTTGGGATTCTGCTTTTGGATGTGAGTGAAATGAGAAAAAGTTAAAAAACCCAACTTGGTTATTTCTGGTCGCTCACCTCCGTGGTATTTACTGGCTGGGAACTGCTACGCTGCCGAGCGCATCCCGGAGCAGCCCCTGCACCCGCCTGGAGGAAGCATCCTCCTCCCCTCCATCCTGAACCTGCTCCTGTGCTGGGCACCGTTATTTTCACTTACTCAGGAGGTAGCTGGAGTCTAAATGGTACTTTCCCAACAGAGGAAAAGATGGCGTATTTTGCTTCAAGTGAAGCCATTGTTTTTGTTACAAAAAAAGAATGAATTTGCTCTCTGTTTTTGTCTGCAGCCCATCCTATTCCCTGTGCAGCTATAAAAATTTCCAACTTGTATATAGGAAATTATAGCTTAGCATGTCCAGAGCTTTGTGACACACAAACCACCTTTTGGGAAAGGAGGTTGAGGTGAAACCAAAGCAAATGTGCATTTCTGGTCCATGGTGCTGCTGCTGTTCTTCTAATCAATCAAGTGTGGAAAAGGATGTCCCAGAGGAGAGGAGCATGCTCGCTGCAGGTGTACGCTGCAGCGTCCGTGCAGGGCGGCGCTGGTGGCACCCGTGGGCGCGCTGGCAAAATATAGGGCAAAGCTATTGGACCAAAGTATTTCTGAGACTAAAGCAGAGATATTAAGCTGCAGAACTGCTTTAGTGAGTGTTCCTACCCCAAGCAAATGATGTTGCTAGCTTTGTATTGCCTCTTGGCAGTGTCCCCAGCTGTTGTCACTCATTTGCTCCCATTTTTCTCCAAGCGGCATTGCCTTTCTCTTGGTGAGCGACGCTGATGCTCAGCCGTGGCTGGCCTTGTTGCTCCAACAACTTGAGGCTGTTCCTGATGCTGGGGCAGAGGTTTGGAGCCAGGTAGGCGATCCTTAACGAACCAGCTTCCTATTTCCCTAGGAAATGCCTTCCCAGCAGCCAGTTAATTGCAGCAGGGCTCGCTCAGAGGGTCCGTGACCCACCACCGCAGCCCGGCCCTCCACGGCACAGCTGCCCATGGGTGGCAAACCCAGAGTTAACCGTTTCCAGGCTGCTCTTGGATTCATTTGGGGTTTTCTTTTCCTTTGTCTGCCTTTTGCCCGCTCAGCCCCGGTGCTCGCCCACGACCACCCTCCCGTGCCCAGGGCAGAAGGGGCTGAAGACGAGGCGGCCTCGGAGGTCCCCGGCACCTCATGAGACCCAGTGGGGAAGGGTTCATTAGCGCGGTCTTGTCACCTCAAAGGAGACACTCGCTTTTAAAGACAGCAGTTTAAGAGGAGGGTGTTTGAAAGGGCATCTCACAACCCTGTCAGCTCTTTGGCTGCTTGGGTTTTTTTAGCACCGCACTGTTATTATCCGGTGTGATGGGTGAGAGACACCCAGGAGACACCTGGGGAAGTGCCAGCTCATGTATCGTTTGGAGAAATTTTGGTAAATAAAAGGGAGGCTTGGGAATTCAGCGACCTCCCCAGCGTGGCTGGCAGCCAGCTCAGCCCTGCCCTAACTGCCAGGCTAAAATAAACAGGACTAAATTCATACTGCCACCTGGATGCTTGAGTCCTTACACCTGGGTGACACCCCAAACACATTACCTAGTGCTGCAATTGCTGCGGATTCGGGCAAGTGTCATGAAACTTCCTAAATTAAACACACTTTGGGTTTCAAGCAGTGAAACGCTCCTTGTGCCTCCAGCCAGGAGCTCTGCCCCACGCTCCTGGCGCTCCCGTGGAAATGCCCGGCGGGGTTCCCGGTGCCCTGGTGCTGCTGCTGCCTTTGCTCCATCGCACGGAGGGACCCTGCACCCAGCTGGGTCCCCGATCCCGCTGCCACCCACCCTCAGCAAAAGCCGGGGGGTGCAGAGATTCATTTTAGCCTTCAGATTTATGCTGGGAGTGTCCTGCAATGTTTCCAATTTGCAGGATTTCTTGTGTAATTATTTTCTCAGCCACCCCTCGCTGTTAACAGTTTTTCTTATGAGTCACTAAATAATGTGTAATTTATACAGCTGCATTTTGTTTTTGGAATACGCATTCAGCTTAGCAAGCGTTGCAAAGAAAGTTTAGGATTTTTGCAGAAATCGGTCTTAAAGCCCAATGAAAGCGAAAGAGATGATATTGCTGTAAAATAAGCAGAAATTGATGTCCTCTTTTTGTAATTAACTACAAAGTGCTATGCAGGTGAACCTCCTGCTTTGGAAATGTCTTCATTCTCTCTTAAATTCGGTGTGAGTTTCCTGTAAGCATCATCCCCTTGTCCTCCTGCATTTTAGATTATAAGCAACTCCAGCATCCCCTGAAGTGGCACTGCTGGCAGAGCGTGGTTAAACTAAAGTGACCGGGCATCCCAACTCAGCTCAGCTGGGATCTGCTTCCAGCAGATCGTGGTGGCGCCTCCGAACCCACACCGGCTTTGGACTGCCCTGCCAACGGCACATTTCTACCCACTGGTTTAAATTAGGCGGCCCTAATTTAATCTTTGAAAATTGGCATCATAAAAGAAGGGGTAAATTTTATGTCCTCACACCTCTGGCTGGAAATAATGGTGCTGCCATCAACTGCTGTGCAGCAGATGAATTAGTCTGGAAATTCACTGCCGTGCCTCGGGGATGCCGCTGCAAGAGCCGACGGCTGTTCCCACGGTGGGTGGCTGTTGGCCAGTGGCTGGGACCAGCCTGTCCCTGTGCCCACCCCGGGGCGGTAATGCTGGGAGAGCCTGGGGCTGTGCAGGGCTGGGAGGAGGAGAGGCAGCGGCTGGCGCCGAGGATGTGGGCAAGGGTGCAAACCCGTGCAGAGTGAAAGGTGGAAACAAGCAACGGGCACAGGGAAGGCGGGGGAGAGGTCCAGTTTAAAACTCCAGTTCAAATCTATGGCTGTCGCAGGTATTTGTGCAAGGCTAAAGTGTGTCCCAGCAGCTTTCAGACCATGGCAGCCCCTGCGCTACCCAGAAGTCATTAAGCACTGCCCCAAGGACCCTGCAACCTGCCAAAATACATACCAAGGGAAAAACTGCAGCTGGTGGAAGGGCTGGAGGCTGCAGCCTGGCACGCAGGGATGCCAGGTTTCGCCGGCTGACGAAGCGTTGGTGCACGGCTTTTCCCCAGGCAGCGGCTGGCACGTCCGTGTGCCGCCCCACGGAGCAGGCTCTGCCCGGCGAGGTCCCCGGCGGCGGGCGGCGGGGGGCTGGGGCGGGGGACGGGCATCCCCAGGTGGCCACAGCCCTGTGCCGGTCGGTGCCCGAGTGCACTGCGGCCGTCCTGAGAGCCGGCCAGCTTCTGAAGCAGCAGTAGCTTTTAAAATGGGTTGGCTAAAATCCGAGGGTGTAAAACACTGCAGAAAACTGTGGAAAATGGGCTCGTTCTGACCTCTACAAAGTGGAACCAGATCTGATGTTTTGTACTGCTTTGTGCCATGGCCAGCTGGGGAAGGAGCAACCCTAGAGCTGCTCCAGCATCCTCCTTGGCTCCTCTGCGGGGTTGCTTGGCCTCGCTTCTGTTGTCGGATAGGCCCCAGGGCTTTTCTTTTTTTCTTTCCTGTGGCTATGATGAGAGCTTGAGTTGGTGCTAAAATTCAGGTTTTGGACTACATCTGAAATCTTCCGGCAGTCCCCAGAGTCGCAGTATATTTAGGCAAAATTTGTTGGATATTGTGAAAAGACCCAACGACAAGTAGCTGGACTACTGTGTCCATGGCAAGAGGCAGATGTTTGTTAGCAGGGAAGTAGTCTCATACAGATCTACTATATACACTTTTAAAATCATTTATTATATAATTAAATTGCGGTTTTCACTGGAGACTCATCTGGCCAACACTTTGCTGTGTACTGCAGGCTGGCTTTGGTGTACAATGATGGGATCCTGGGGGTCTAAACTTGGATTTCTTTGGAGTTAGGGAGTCCAAAACACGTTCACAGGCCACGTAGACACTGCAGGACTGACTCAGTGCTCAGGAGATTTAATCTAAGGGTTGGCTTTGCACTATTCACGAGTACTTTGTTTCTTCCCAGCTTCCTTCCTCCTCTTCCAATCCATAATGTAAAATATTTTGAACAAGAAGAAGATGGTCTAGTTCACCTCCTCTTATTGTTGTTCTTTTATAGGTACAGAGAACAAGACAACTGCACAGAAGGGTCCCAAAGCTCCATTTCTTTGCAACAAAATTAGATTTTAGGGGATTCACTCTTTAAAGTTGTTTTTCATAGCTATAAAAAGAATATGGAAATGTTTCTCTTTGGTATGTCGACATCCTTCCCACTAAATAACTTATTTCCTTTTCTCTGTGCTGATTAGGAAGTTCTCCTCTGGAGGTTCAGCTTTGATGTCTCAGGAAAAGAAAAATCAAATTAGCAAATCTCCAGGAAAGAATTAGCACAGCCCTGTTCCCTGGGCCTGAAATTCAGGGATTAAACCTCTGACTTGATTCAAGCTGGCTTCAGGTGGGCTAAGAAAATGGGAACACAGTTGGCGTATTTTGAGTTAGGACCGCGTTCCCTGCCTGGAGCTCCTGACAAGCAGGACAAACTGGGTGATCAGGACAGATGCTGCAAGCGGTGTTCTGGGGATGCTGGCGAGCATCACACGCCGCTACCGCGGCTGCGGAACAGGCACAGGGCATCCCGCCATCCCCCACGGCGGACCCCGACCCCGCACCGCCCAGGGTCCTGCCAGCACGGGGTAACCCGGGGAGCCGCTGCTGGGGCGGCGCCACGCTGTGCCATGCCGTGCAATGCCGTGCTGTGCCACATCATGCCGTGCCATGCCACACCATGCTGTGCTGCACCGTGGCATGCCATGCCGTGCCGTGCTGTGCCACACCATGCTGTGCTGTGCCATGCCATGCCGTGCCATGCCATGCTGTGCCATGCTGTGCCACACCATGCCGTGCCATGCTGTGCCACACCATGCCATGCCATGGGGTTGCTGGGGTTGCCCAGCGCTGCCCTCCCCATGGCCCCGCGCTCAGCAGACCCCACTCTGCTGTGGCAGCTGGCCCCAGCTGGGCCCCTTCGGTGCGAAAACTGGGATAAAATAAAAACCCTGAACTCCAAAAGTCTCAGGGCACAGAAGCTGGTTGAGATTTGCTGGGTATTCCTTCTCCCTGGAAAACTCAGCTGGATTAGTTCTACTTAATTCATTTAGGGTTGTTCAAAGTTAATGTGACACAGAGCTATATGTTTGACTTTCTGAACAAATACCTTTATTCCTGCTAGTCTGTCCAAATAGTGCCCCGAGCATCCTCCCTCCAGTCCCTGCCGGAGGCAGATTAAAGCCCTTCTGCCCCTGTGAGTCACACAGCAGCAATCCTCTGCGGGCTGGGGCAGGACGTCATTCTCTTCTCCCATCCAGTTTTTAGGGCAGAAACAAAATTCCCACTCAGCATTTGTGTAAATCCATGAACGCCCTCGACAGCTGAGGCCCCGGCTGGTGCCCAGCAGTGGCTGCAGCGCCCACGTCCCCGGCCCCATCCCCAGTCACGCCGTGGGGACCAGCTCCCCGTCCCTGTCCCTGTGGGCTGTCGGGGACAGCGGGACCCCGCCAGCCTTCCCGAGCCCAGGCAAGGGCAACACGTTCAAGGTCTATGTCTGAGCGCTATTTTTCCATTTCCTTTCATTAAGCAAAACCTCTAGCTGTTTATCTGAGCTATAAATAGTTTCCTCCGTGCCTGCGTTTGCTCTTGCTGTGGTCAGTAACACGTGGTGTTGGGCTTTGGGGATGGGGTTTTTAAACCTGATTTTTTTTTTTTGCCTATCGATACTGCCAGAATGGAGTGCAAAAACAGATTAAACAAGGAGAGATTAAAGTGAGAGAAGTATAAATGGGTCTAAAAATAAACTGGGGGCTCCTTAAGCCAACATGGGTCTGCTGCACACAGTGCAGCTCAGTGCCTTTAAAGTATGAGCCCCTTGATTTCTATCAGTGATAGCAGGAACACCTATAAATCCGCCGCCGAAAGCAGAGGTCAGCTCGGTGTGGGTATGTGTAGGGCTGGGGAAAGGGGTGAATAAGCTGTGGCTTTTACCAGTTCTGACTGAGTTCATTCCCAGGCCGCTCACAAAGCACATAATATTTATTAGGACTACCTCAGATTAAGTTGAGCTAACTTTATTTATTTATTTAAATCACCAGTAACACACACACAGAGGAAAATGAATTTTCACCCTCTCGGCACACATCTTCCCGGCACCGCTCCTGCGCTCGAGCAGTGCCGGCCCCACGCGCAGCCAGGAGCTCGCAGGAGGCGAGCAAGCCCTCGTGCCGGGGCGCCTCAGCCCCTCGCCGAGCGGAGCAGGTCTGGCGTGTGTATGCCGAAATCCATTGCCGAACGTGGAGCGACGCGTTGCTGAGGAGCCTGCTCTGCCCCTGGTGCGGGGCTGGTGCAGGGAGAGCCATCGCGCTGCGGCGCGGTGCTCCATCAGAGCTGCCAGCTCCCTGTGCTTCTCCAGCTGCCTCTGCCCCCGCCACACCTCATCCGAGCCTCTGAGCCAGGGCGTCCGTAAAGCCACGGCAGCCACCAACTCTGCCACCCGTTTTGCAGCGGTTCTTCTCGGCTGCAGCAGGGAGATGCTGCCCCCTGCAACGCCGTGTATAACCTCGGGCTCCACACCATTTTGGAGGCTTTGCTTTGGAGGCCGTTTCGTCGGAAGGTGCAGGATAACAACCAAGATGGGGATCGTGAACGGCAGCTGAGCAAAAGGTGGGGTGGGGCTCCCTGCTTTCCTCCCTACCTGATGCACACTTCTCTTAATAGAGAGCAAAAGGGCTTATACCTTTGCATTTGCTTGTTTCCCCCTCTTGGTTTGCAAAGGTGCACCAAAAAGATTGGAAGAGCGCAAAGCATAGAATATCCATAATATTGCCATGCGCAGTATCCCTCCATGCACAGGCACTCGGGGAGGCGTGCAGATGTCTGGGGAAGCCGCCGGTGTCCCGGGTGGGTGCTGGGTGAGCTCCCAGGCGTGCGGAGGGCAGCGGCAGAACTTCCACCTTTGCCAAAATTATTTCAACCTGGTGTTCGTTTCTTAAATAGCTCTCGGTCTTTGCCATGGTGGCACGAGGCCTGGTTCCTTTAGAGTCGGGTGCTGCGTGGCTGTCGGGCAGCGTCTTGCACCGCAGCCTCCTGCAGCGCCCAGCCCCGGAGGCCTCTGTGGGGCCGGGAGCCTCGCACCAGCCAAGGACGCCGCTGGCCCGTCAGCTGCAGGGCTTGCTGTGCTCCCAGACACACGGGTTTAGGGACGATGCTGGTCACTGGCTATTCTGCAGTGCAAAACTCAAAACTGCTTTTAACCCCCTCCCATGCAAGAGATGTAAGAGTAATGCAAAACCCCTATGAGCAATGTGTTTGGGAGCTGGCGCCCATAAGAAATCCAGATGTCGTGGCATTCATGGCTTCCTATCTGCGTCTTCTGCCTTCGTGGCAGGGGAGGCCAGGGCTGAGGCAGGACCTCGTGCTGGGGATGCCACCGCCGGTGCCCTGCTCTGCAGGAACGGCCCCAGCCCAGGGACACTGGCTGCTCGTGGCACAGCGGGAGAGGACGCTCCGCTCCAAGGGCTGTCTGCACTTGCCTCTGAGCGGCTGGAAGGGCTTGGGCGGCATGAACTCCATTGCAAAGACAGAGCCGCTGCGGGGTCATTGTGCAAGACCTGCCTGGGGAGGAAATGGAAAAATCACACATCAGGGGAGACTAAAGCTGATTCCTGAACAGGGAGGTCATGCCTGAATAACGCAGAGGAATTTTCGCTGATGCTCTGCTGCTTAGGCAGCCTGGCAGGGCGGGGGGAGCCGCGCAGACAGGCCCGTCATGCCGTAATTAGAGTGTGTGTAATTTCCTATCGGAGGCATTAGCAATACGTAAGGTGTGGAGTAATGGAAAATGTGGAAAGCTGGCACACTGGCTTGAAAACTAGCTAAACAAGAAATAACCTTGTGCTTCTGTAGGTGTATAATTGAGAAGTGTCAATTATATATGGTTGGTGCCTAAAAGGATTACTGTGCTACAGAAAAGACTTCTTTGTCTGGAAAAATTACTAGTTGATAATGGAGATATTCCCCTCCCTCCTCTATTGTGTAAACAGTATTGGTGTATTCGCTTTGCCTCCTCTCTTGTGAAAACAGAAATGCATTTGCTCGGCATGTGCCCCCCCGCACCACCAGGGCTTTGCCTGCTTCACTGCTGGCACCTCGCTGCTCCTGCAAGGCAAAAACTCTTTTTGCAAATCCCAGTAGCAGAAGGAAGGAGAAAACCAAAGAGCTCGCATATTCTTACATGTTTCATTTAACATGCATCGTCAAACGCTTGGTATTAGTTACCATGAAAAGCTTTTAATTCCTACTTTTAATTACAGAAAAAGGAAGATGATTGGTTTGGCTACAGGCTTTGCACAGATTTTTCACAAATAAAGGTTATTAGTATTTATTGACATTCAGAGGTTTGTTCAGGGACAAAATGTGAGACATTTGGGGAAATGAAGACTTTTAAACGTAGTGAGTCTTAGGGAAACAAAGAAAGCGTTTCCTGAATGAATTTTCAGGTTGCTAAATCTAAGCCAGCACCCATCAACTGGTTTGTTGCCCTCTGCCACAAGCTTTCCCGCAAGTCAGAAATGGTGGTCCGAAATCATCTACTTTGCAGAACACCCATTGTACGTATATGCTGTACCTGTAGTACCAGCTATCAGCTTGCGTGAATGGCCTAAACGGGGAATTACAGATTTTTGTAACTTAGATCATGTCTAACTTGTAAAACCTAACTCTGTGTGAGCTATAAGCTAAAAGAGTGAGGTGTTTGCCCCAGCTCTGGTTTGAAACCCTTGCAGCATTCTCCATGTCTGTTTTTGACTTGGAGATGGATTGACTTGGCTTTGCTGTTATTTATATGCTTTTGGGGTGATGCAATATATTACTTTAAGGAAAAAGCCAAGAGAAGACTGGGTATTAATTCTTGTTAAAAGCAAAATAAGCCCCCCCCCCACTGCCCCCAAAATGAGGCCCCTTCATTTACTGAATTTTGAGCGACTGGTTGGCGGCCGGTGCCGGTGCAGCTCCGGGGCTGCTGCCTGCCCCTGCCTGCCCGCTGCCTTCGCCGGGGCTCGGGGGTTCCGCTCTGTCCCGGCTGCAGCTTGGGGCATTTTGCTCCCAGCTGGCAGAACCACGGCGTTGAATGCAGAACCAGGCTTATCAGCGAGTTTCTGCTTCTGGCCTTGCCGAAACACGCGCGCCGTGCGTGCACCCCGCGGTGTGCTATCGGGCTGCTGCTGGCAAACAGCACTGACGGGCGAGGTTATTCACTGCAGCGCTTCTGGGAGCAGGGTGACTGCAGCAGGGAGGTGGTAGAGGTTCAAAGGGGCCCTCAGGGCAATTAGGGAAAGTCCTCACCAAATCTGAGGCTTTTACGAGACCTTTTGCTGTGACCTTGGCTAAGTTGGGGCAGCTCAGGGCAGGGAGGCTGGGAGGGACGATGCTACAACAGTGATTACTCTGGGGCTTGGGGCTGGCGGTTGTGATTCATGAGCAGGCGGGCTTTGCTGGCTTGCATTAGCGGGGACGATCAGACCACCCCCCAGCAGAGACTCCCATCCCTCTCCTGAGCAGCAAGGAGCCGGGGGATACCCCGGCTTCAGCAACTTTATGGATTGCAGCACTGGCAGGAGCTCCCTGGGAAAAAGCAACACTCAGAAAAGTGCTGCTCGTCTGTGTGTCAGGGCTTGTCTCACCAGAAAAACAACCCTACGACTTGCCCCTCTCCATTTGTGGCGTCATGCTGGCCAGGTCTCTGGCAGAGGCAGGGTGAGATGCTCTGGAGACACAGAGTCTCACGGCTGCCCCAGGGGACCGTCCCTCACCCCAGGACACGGCTGTACCTGATGGTGTAGGAGAGAAGGAGGTAGAAAGCAAGCATCACCGGACCCTGCAGGGACAGACCCAGTTATGGGGTCAGGGCCAGGGGTGCTGCTCACCCAAGTGGGGGCCCCAAGTTCAATGAAGCCCCATGTGAAAGTTCTCAGCTCTCAGATTTTCCCTTCTAACGCATTTTTACATGAGTCTATTTTTGCCCATCAGATAACAGCTTAAGAACAAAACCTAATTATAAGTAGACTATGAGTTCTCTTGTTTAAATAGTAAGGAATAAAATATTCCTCAAACTCTTTCTCCTCCGCTGCATGTCATGAAGGATTAGATCAAGCATTGCCACAAGTGGGGTGGCTGGGTTTCCTCCTGAAGAAGTCTTTGGCGGCTGTTGCCCTCTGCCTGTACCGTGGGCCATCGAACACTCACCTGCGAGGGCATTCG
Source organism: Anhinga rufa (assembly GCA_013400875.1). Lineage (NCBI taxonomy): Eukaryota > Metazoa > Chordata > Aves > Suliformes > Anhingidae > Anhinga > Anhinga rufa. Next base: position 64,636 of record VZTV01031933.1, read on the forward strand.
GTCCCGTATGTAGTACCACGGACACCCGATAACAGCTCCACAGAAACATCCGCCTGCAAGTTCCGTGTTTTAAATTCATTACTCTAATTTGGATCTTGATGTCTGGTCTGGGCTGAATCTCTGACTCACGTTGTCTGGGGATGCCTTGAGGGTTTTTTTGATAATTGAATTAATACCTTCAGTTTTGCCAAATTTCTGCTCACAAACAACCAGGTTTTCTCAGATACCGTCCACTTCAAAGTGTGGATTATCTCTGGCATTGCTCCCTGTGTGGCCAAAGAACATATTAAATCGCTCTGAATGCCACAACTTTCCATAAAGCACGCCGAACCAGAACGCAGTGTCGCATTTCCGCATGGCAAAGTAGCACACGCCAGACTTTTATGCCAAGGGTATTATTAGTGAAACGTTGCGATCTGAAATTAAGCCTTTGAACGTGACTGCCTGGGGCTGGTGGCATTGGGAGCGGCGGCCGGCACCCCCGAGCACCGGGGCCACCTGCACAAGTGCTGGTGAGCACCGGGGTCTTCCCTGGTTCCTGATGTCCCTGTTGCTGACTGAGGGGGTTTAAAGTGATGTACATTTGCAAAATACTTACTCTAGTTTTAACATGTGTGATGCGTATTTCTTTAAAACTTTATATTTGATCAAGCTAACTCTGAACGTTACCTCTTCTCTGATTTAATTTAATCCCAGTGTTTATGCTTGTGTTTTGTAGTGATCTTAAATGCAGTAAAAAGGCTGGGCGAGTGCAGTGCCTGGAGGAAACATGCAGCGTCCGGCCTGCAGCAGGAGCCGCGTCTCTGCCCTGCCAGAGCATCCCAGCAGCATCCCAGCAAGAGCCACTGGCAGCACCTTGGGACAGATGAGAAAGGCACCCCAAGTCTCAGGTTTTTCTGCTAGCTAAAACCAGATAGAGATTAATGGTATTTTCAGGGAGAGAAAAAAAAAAAGGAGCTCCATAGGTCACATGTGTAATTCAGGGATGAAGTTTCAAAGTCTGGATTTAGAAATGAGAGCCAAAGGCTCTGAGAGTGTAATCTATCACTGAAACCATGCCAGTGACTAACTAAAAAGGTCTGCCCCAAAAATGTAAAAATCATGAATCATTCCTGAAAGTCAGATGTTTCGCAACTTTCATGACTTCAGATAAACTCTCAGCATCCTGTTTGCTGCCGGCCTTTGTTCTAGGGCTTTGACTTACTCATCCATTAGGGAGGTTACCCTGGAAGCAGGTAGGCTTGAAACTTATCTTTGAAAAACTGAATAAAGAGAGAGGCAACTTTGACCAAAATGTATGCATGTGTGTATTGATGCTTCTCTGTCGTTTGTCTGTGAGGAGGAGGAGGAACACCTATATCACCTATTTCCCAGGGCCCCAGTGCCCGGCTGTTTGTGTTTGTAGGGTGCCGGAGCAGAGCAGCAGATACTCGCCCGATGCCGTCGCACCCAAACACCCCTCCACCCGGTCGCTAACCCGCGCGGCCATGGCCAGAGCGGGACGCCTGGTGCCGCCAGCAGTGTGGGCATCACAGGCAGGGAGGGGACCAGCCCCTGCTGCTGGGGGCACTTGTCGGGGAGCCCTGCCTTCTCCCTGCGGCTGCCCCGGGTGCTCTGCAGCTGCCGGGCACGCCGGGGGCTCTCCCCAGCCCGGCACCCGGCGAGTCGGCCGGGGGGGATGCGGCGTGGCCGAGTGGTGGTCTGAGAGGGAGAATAACACCTGGGGGACTGCCTTCCATCAGCCCACGTCCTGTGCATGAAGGACGTCTTGTGAAACACTGAGAGGGAGCACACACTGCACAATGGTAGCAGATGTTATTTTAAAAAAATGTTTGTGTGTATGCATATATATATATATATTTACATATATATAGCCTGCTGTGGTTTTACAGAGAAATATGAGAGTTTCTGGCTGTGGTTAGTTTGCAATTTTAAATATACCTATTCAGAGACTAGAGGAAACAACTTACGGCTAATTTGGTGGCAGCAGAATGGGACTTCAGTTTTCTGCAGGACTTCTAGTAGTCAGACATTGCTCAGTGGATCTTCTCTTCCTCCAGAAATGGCCCACCACAATGATTCGGACCCGGGAAAGAGAAATCACTAGCGGGAACTTCTGCACCAACACCATTTCTCTCCCCTTCCCAAGGCAATGCTCTGCAGCATCAAATAACCCTTAACGCAAAGGCACCACCTCACGTGTGGGTTTTTTGAATTTTCTTTCCTTGTGCAGACCCCTAGAAGTTGCAGTCAAGTGAATTCCAGTCTACTGAGAACAGTCCTGCTTTTTTTGGTCACATTTTGTGGACCCCCTTGGACCCTCAGGGGTCTGGGAATCCCAGGCCAAAGTCCAGTAACTAGTCATCTGTTTGGTAAAACCCTTGTATTATGCATGAGGGGAACCTTGGGCTGCTCCGGGTTCCCCACTTTCAGATGCCATTATTTTACAAATGCCGAAGAGCAAATATTAATTATTGAATTATGCTAGGAGAGGCATTAGGGGATGCGATTACTGTCTTGCCTTTCAGGCTGAGAAATAATTGCTTTACGTAATAGAACCTCCCCTGGGATTCCCTTATGCATTTCCATTTGCTGCAGTTGTAGGAAAATTACCGGCTTCACAGCAGGGCCGTTTGTCTTGAGAGTGTCATACGGCCGCTGCACGTGTAAATCGACACGCAGGGAGCTCGTATGGCAGGGGCTGGCGTGCAGCCCTCAGTGGCAGAGCTGTTGTTAATTTGCTTTTGCTGGCCTCAGAACGATCGTTTTCCTCCTGCTCCCCTCTGAGACCCTGCCTCGCCCGGTTTTCTTAGACAAAATCCATGGAAACCCTACCCCTCTCCTACAGATGGCTCAAGGGACCGGTAGGTATTGCTTATGTGGTCACACCTGCTAGGTCCAGGTGTAAGATGGCAATAAAAGCCCCTGTGTGCAACGGGAGAGCAAGTGCGGAGCCCCGAGGAGCAAGCTAAGCACGTGTGTGTGACATGCCCACTTGCCTCCATCGCTGCCTGCGCCGGGGCAGGGGGAGTCGTGTGGAGGCAGCCACCGTCGGGTACACGCCGTGGCACCCCAGTCCCGACGGGGGATGCGAGCCTCGTGCTATGATAAATACGAACAAAACTTATAATTATACAGCACCGCAGGGTGAAGCGTCTTTCTGGGGAATTCATTAGAATTAAAAGGAGGAAATGTGGAGGCAGTGACCATGATATGCAAATCAGGATGAATCACAGTTGCTGAAAAGAGATGAGTTTCTGTGCGCTGTGGCGTGGGGAGAGGGGGGTCAGGGTGCTGGGGCAGGACGGAGTGAGTCAGGGTCACGAAGAGTGTTCTTTTCCCGGCTCCATAAACAGGCTCAGCTGCACAATCCAAAGTGTCCTTTGTCTCAGAAATGGGTGTTTCTTGCCTTCACATCAGGTTTTACCTCACATTTTATTGTCATGCAAGGTGCCATTTCACAAAGTGGATTTCCACACTGAAAAATGCAAATTTCATTTCTTGTGGAAGACAGTTAATGAATGCTCCTCAACAGTTACCCTTGTTAATAGCTCTTTAATTCTCTAATGAATATTTATGAGTGGTTGCCTGAAAGCAATGAACCCTGGACTGTATGGACCAATATTTCCTATTGATTGTGTTTGAAATTAAAAGAATAGCAATTTTGGGGGTGTTTTTTGGTGGAAAGTGCAATGAAACAGCTGAACAAGATGAAGATAGCTACTGATTCAGGGTGGGGTTTTTTAAAATTTATGGCAGTTAATGAATTATTCAAAAATCCCTTGCCAGAAGAAGTGCATCGAGGAGGGTAATTTGGTGGTGTATCAGCAGCGTCTGCCCATTTCGGGGATCCAGCCGCGTCCCTGCCCATCGCAGCGGTGGCTGTGGGCCAGAGCTCTGGCAAACCCTGCCTGTGGCTCACCCCTGGGCAGAAAACCCTCTCGCTGTCAAAGCACCGTCCTGCTGAGCTGCGCCAGGGCTGCTGCCACCATCGCTTCCAGTTTGTCTTGTGACAGGCAATAAAAAAATGAGGGTTCAGGCACCTGAGCCCCGCTTTTGGCTGGTTGGTTGTGATTTCTTGCATGGAGCCCGAGTATTCTCATAGCACCGTGTTTCTAGACGGGTTATGTTCTCGTCCTACTGTATATCTAATGGACTCTGTAAATCTCTTTATTAGTATTACAGTCATATATAATAATAGCTTTGATTCCTGTCTGCTAGCCATTGTACGCGTGTAGACTGCAAAGACGATTTCTGACCCAAAGAACAAAATAACTGAAGGGAAACACTGTCTTTTACTTATGTAGCAACATAATAAATTGCAAGATAAAGCGGAATATTATGCAGAAATTCCTTGCGTTCAATGACATTTTCAGTGTGTTCCTCCCTCCCCTCTGTCGCTCTGTGTACAGCGATAAAATGCCGTTTAGCAGAGGTAGCTGCTTGTCTCTCCCTGCGTGGAGCCTTTTTTAATTCAAGGTGCTGCAGTCCGAGGCGTGAAGCTGGTGCCTGCACCAAGAGCTGCCAGAAGCTTTGAACCAGGACATGTTTTGCTGTGCAGACTGTGTTCGGCTTCCTAAAAAGCAAAGAGGGAGTTTTTGCTAATTACCTCCAGGTTCCTTCCTCGGAGGGAGCTGCCCGGGCCCTGCAGCAACCCCCAGGCTGCCAGGGGCTGGGGACAGCGTGCAGTGGTGTCGGTGCCTTTCTGCCCCCGGAGATGGACGCCGAGCTCCAGCTCCCATCTGGCTCACCCTCCTGCCACCTCCATCACGGGAGCCTGCCTGGCGGGGTGGAAAGGCATCATTAATGGAGCAAACAGGCAAGAAACAGATATTAGGGGTTTCACTCTTAAAATGTAGAAAAATAGTATCTTTTAAAATTCCGCTTCAAATCTGCTGCCACTGATGTTAACCTTACTATACCGTTCTGCTTATTTTTACAGTAACTTTTGATATATACTTCATGAGAATCTGGATGTTTTGTGGAATATGGGACACATTTATGCTCAGAAAAGTCCTGTTTCCGGGCAATGCTTGGATATGCTTGTCTCCGTGAGTTACACGCTTGCCCTTGTGCGTACAGGGGTTTGGACTGCCCCTGTTCCCGTGCCTGGTGAGCCTGCGGCCACCCCTCGGGTGACAGGCTCAGGACAGTGCCAGCCCGGCTGAAGTACCAGCTGATGCCAACCTTTGCTCAGGGCCGAGGCTTTACCCACACTTGCCATAACCCCCCCAGCTTCCCTGCAATTACTCCTGCCCCTCGGCGCGGGGCTGCGCTGCCTGCCGGCGGCTGGGCTGGAGCAGCCGGGACTGAGGTGGGGCGAGGAGCGGGGCGATGCTCCGACCCCCCAGCGCCGTGCGGGCGTCCCCGAAGGCACCTGGTAGCGCTTTCCCTCGGGAACACCCGCGTCCTCCCCTCTGCAGAGCTGGGGAGGGTGGTCCCTTCTCGTCCCGGGCCGACCTTCATGAGCCCGGCGCCAGCCTGAGACAATATCACAGTGAAGGAGCGACTAATCCCCTTGTGAAGCAGAGGTTAGCTTCTTCGGCAGGACAAACACTCAGAGGAGAAGAAGTCCCAAAATGCCCGGCGCAGGCGGGAGCAGATGCTCCCCGGGGCTGGCGGGGCGCGCGGCAGGGTGCGGACGTGGCCGCGCTGCCTCCTCGCTCTGCTCGAGTCTCCAGCGGAGCCTCTCGACGGATCAAAGTTGTCGCTTCAGGCCTTTCATCTCCGTTTGGCTCGATCTTCAGCAAGGAACAGAGCCTGTACATGAGGTTTCCCTCCCCGGTAGGAAGGCGCTCAGAGCGGTTTTCCTGCCAGGGGATTTGCCTCTGTGCTCCCCAGAGGGTTTCGGCAAACCCCCAGGTGTGCACAGCTCCTGCCGCCCTGGCACGCCGGCCTCCGCGTCCCCCTGCCCACGGTGCCCTCTGAACGCCTGTGTCCTGCAGGTCCCTCGCCTGTGACGGACGGTCCTGTGGCGTTTCCCGCACAGCCCCAAATCCCAGAGGTCCCTCTGCCTTCTGAGGACGGGCCAGAGTGGGTCTTGAGCAAAGCTTCACCTTCTTCCTTTGGACAGTCTTGCGCTGGTACTCAAGAATAAGCGTACGGGCAGCACCCCAGGTGATTTCTCCCCTCTAGTGACTGTGAGCTGCAGGAACGGCAACGTGACTGGTCCCCGCTCGAGCAGAGAGGAGCGCTGCAGGCGAGCGTCCTTCCCCAGGCGGGGCTGTCCCTGGGGACCCCCTGCTCCTGCCCGGCCACCCCCCACGCCCGCCGCAGCCCCCACCCCACTGAGGAGCTCCTGACGGCTGCGGCCGCCGCGCCAGCGCTCCCGGTGCCGCACGGAGCTCACGGCCCCTGCAACGGTGGCCCTGGGGAAACGTGCTCCCTGCCAGGAGCTGCGTGTGAGTGCTTTGCAGAAGTGTGAATCTGCGGGTGCTTTTCAAGCAAGGAGAAGAAAAGTTGCCTTTTATTTGTCTGGAAATTATGGCTTCTTATCAGGCGTATGGCCAGTAAGCAAAATAGTCTAATGTAAAGGCTTTCTTTTGAAAACCATGGAATGGCTGTTAACAGTTTTGTCAAACATGGCTTCAAAAAGAAAAGGAATTTGCAAAATGAGAAGGAAAAGTGATGAACAGCTCTGCCCCCTGTGTGTCTAGGCCTGATCTAAAATGTCCATATTGCTTTACTGACACCATCGCACCTGGCTGTCGCATGGGGGGGTGGCTGGCTTCGCTCTGGCTGTGCGGGGCACTGCATTGTACAGCGCGCTGCAGGGGAAGCTTTGCCCCGTGCCCTGCTCTGGTAGATGTAAAGCATTGCTAGCGGCCCTCACGCCGGGCCGTGCCTATGGCACGGGCTGTGCCTGCAGCCCGAATCCCTCAGCCGGGTGGTCGCGCCAGTGCTGGGCAGCCCCACGCCAGGCAAGGAGCTGGCCTGATGCTGTCTGCCTCCTCCGCCCTGCCGTGTTCCGGGGCTGAGACCTGGCTGCGAGCTCGGGGCTGGAAGGACAGCGCTTCTGCTCAGGAAAAAATTATTCAGTTCCAGCAACGTGCCCATGGATTGGGGTCTGGCAAAGGCTACTCCCCCCGAGATACCCCTGCAAAGAGAGAGCTGAAGGCAACAGGCTCTGATCATCACTATGAACACGGCGCAGATTGTGGAGATTGGTTTACCCGGGCACTTTTTTGCTCTGATTCTCTTGTTTCTTCTGGGTTTGAGGATAAAGCAAGCAAATAATAGAGTATTTGAGAAGAGAAACATCAAACGCATTTAATACTGTTTATCCATGGGACGCCAGATGAGCTCACTTGGAGGAAGACCTTAAGCAGCTTGCTGCGCTGGTTGCAAACCAGTTGGGTGGGGAGGGCCAGGCCCCTGCTTGCCCGAGAGCGGCTGCGGCGCTGCGGGGGGACGTGGGCGCCCTCGGGGGCAGCAGGCCCCCCCCCGGGGCCAGGGCCAGCCCACACGGCCCCCGCGGCCCCGCGCCCCTGCCGGCATCGCCCCAGCCGTCAGCCGGCCTGCCCTGGCGTGCTCGGGCCGTTCCGAGCGCTCTCCTCTTTGGGGTTATGTTATCCGCTGGGCATCCTCTGGCTGACGTGGAGAAGATCCTAAGGATCTTCTTGACACCAGAGTTTTTATAAAATGGTAGAAAAGCTTATGTGAGGGGGGTTATTGGCTTCCTTGCTGCATTAGCTTTAAAAAAAAATAGGAGTTTAAAACACGAGTAAATGCCAGAAGCTGCCAGTGTTGGTAGTCCCTAAGAAAGCAAGCCAAGAGGGATGCAGGGAGGACAGGAGAAGCAGGCCAGGGGGAGGAAAGACAAGCAGAAAACCTAAGCTGGAAACCACAGGAAAGCTTATCTGAGTGTGAGCTGGGAGGGGAGAGCGTGGCAAGAGCAGAGACCTCGTGCTGGGGTGGGACACGTCCTGGCCACCCACAGGGCTGGGTGCTCGGGTGTGCAGAACGCCATTGCCATAGCTGCAAACCCACCACCCTCCTGCAATTTCGGGAGAAAAAACTTAACACTTTCAATAAGCAGCTTATTGAAGCATCATGAAGGGTGCACGCATCCGAGGCCTTTGCTGAACACGTCAGGCATGCCGTCCCTGCCCTCTGCCCAAGGCTGTCACTGCAGGCATCCAAACCCTGTTTGACAGGCAGATCCCTCCCAGCCTGCCATTCCTCCCACTGCTCTCCCTGCCCTTCCTAACGAGCTGCAGTCATAAGCAAGCCAGAAACAGTCTACAGCCTATTTGCTCCAGTACTTTGTTCCAGAATATTCTGGAATATCCTGTATTTCAGACTGCTTTATTCCCCAATATTTTTTTACCCTTGAGGACATTGTAAGTGAAGAGCAGCTGTTTGCAAACAAGAGCAGCACAGTTTGTAGTCACTCCAGCTTTAGATGTTCATGATCAATACAAATTAAGTTTGCAATAGGAGTTGATTAAAAAGGACACAGACAGTGTTTGTAAGCATTCATTTGAATTTCAGATTGGATTTCTCTGATAGCATCCATCCGTATTTCCCTGAAATTTACTTTTTCTGTGCAGGAAGAGAGATGAGAAATAGCTGCTTTTCAGATGCAGAACAGCACACTTGTGCATAGGCAAATCAGTTATTACATATTTAGCTCCTACATATTCAGTATTAAAGTTGGTTGAAACATTTCTCCCTGGAATTGTTTCAGTGGGAGGGTACAGCTTTCCCTAAATTGTGCTTCTAAAACGGTATTTTGAAATGAAAGATTTCAAATTAGAGTTTCACGCAGAGATTTCAGACTGCCAGGACAGCTCAATTAGCTGTTGTCTGAGCTGAAATCTTGTGAAAGTACTCAGTGTCTCCACTTCTCACCCTAACGTTGGATAAAATCAAATGTCAAAATGACAGCGTTTCCCACAGCAAATTCCTTTCTCTGGCTGGCTGAATTCATTCCTTGCCATGCATTAGCTGGTGCCCAAGGCAGGTCACCACATGCCAGAGGAGAAAATAACAGTAATCCTTCCCAGGCCGATGCGGCCGCAGAGGGGAAACTGAGGCAGGAGTAGCACAGCACTGGTAGCGCGTTGTGCTGGCCGCGGCAGCGCCCACCCTCGCTCCGTGCCTCCAGTGCCTCCAGCGCC